>PVLD010016474.1:0-44884 GCA_004027595.1 Dinomys branickii | reverse complement strand
GCTGCCATGCTGTCTTCAAGTTCTGAAATTCTATCTTCGGTTTCATTTAAACGGTTTTTCATGCTTTCAGCGTTAGTTTTCAAATCCTGGAATTCTCTTTGGGCCTGTTTCATTATTGGTAATTCATTCCTGAATTGCTCTTGTAAGGATTCTATTAGTTTCCTATTTTCTTCTAGAATTTTGTCTATTTCTCGTCCGTAAAGCTTGCAATGTTTTACTCCAAACTTTCCTGGCCTTCAGGGTTTGTGTTGAGAAGTCTGCTGTGATTCTAATTGAATTATTTTATATGTGACTTTCTGCTTTACTCTGGCTGCTTTTGCTCACCCTTCCACCCTCATCTAAATCACTTCAGCCTATCTGCAACTACAGAAGACAAAACAAGGGTACATAGAAACAGAGGACATAAAACAGTTCTTTGATTCACCAAATAAAGCCAACGGTACCTCTGTCCTCATAGAATAAATATGTTATTTAATCTTGTCTTTAGGTTTCAGTCCATGGCAACAGAAATTCTAATTAGTACATTTCTATGTAGGAAGCCCTGCTGGCTGCTTGAAATGTAGAGTCTGTCTTCTAGGTGTTATATGTTAATTAGAGAGACAGCTCATGTGAGGACTGTTACTACACTAAGCTGCTGAATTATGAACATGCCAGTTGTGAACTTTTCCAGTTATGAATGGATCTTGCATAAGGAACATTTGCAAATGCAAATAAATTGCAGAAGTAGTTCTCCTATCTGCCAGGCATTGTGACAGTTGTGCTGCTGCACAGTGTGATAGTGAGCAGTAGTACTGTGCTCACTCAGAGCCCAGGACAGCTGGAAGCAAGAGGAGGAGCAGTGCTGATGTTAAGGGGACTGCTAGGAAATGTGAGGCTGTATCTATTGTGTATTTGTGTCAAAGGTGTCTAAGACTCACTTCGCAGAACTTGTGAACAAATGACTCACTCCCAAGTGAGGAATTTACTGTGTGATATTCTTGTATGAGATGGAAAAGAAAGGCTCCTCTGGTGGTGTAGATGAGATTGGACAGTTTTGGATAGTCGGGATCCTCTATGGAAATGTGATTTATCTGGGATTGTGGAGAAATGATAAGACTGGGTAAAAAGAAATTGTGAGTTGTATTATTCTTCAAGTCAAATATTCAGAGGGCAAGAAAATGAAGAACCAATGAATACAAAACTGAAATCTACATTAACAGATGAATGGATAAAGAAATTATGGTGTCTGTGTATAACAGAAAAATACTACTTGGCTATAAAGAAGGAAAAATTAAAGACGCTTATAGAAAAATTGAAATATAATGTTAAGTGAAAGAAATCAGACATAGCTACAAGCTTAAATACTGCATGGTTTCTCTCATTTGAGTAATCCAAAGTAGAACTAAAGAGCAAATTTAAAGATTGATAGAAATATGCACGGAGATAGAGCTTTTGTAAATGGAAAGGGAATCAGGAGATGGAGGTTGGAGAGGAGTTGGGGGAGAATAGGGACCTGAAGAGACTTAAGAAGCATCGTGTACATGTACCAGCTACCCACAGTGAAAGGAGTCATAGGTTGCAAACGTGAACTAAAATACCATAATAACAGTAATAAAGGAAATGAAGAAAAGAGATCTAGAGATGGACAGAAAGTAAGTGGGGTGGGGAATGGGCGTAGAAACCACCAAGACATGTGAAGTACATGTTCTCACTCCTTAACGTACATGTAAGTACCTTATCCTGCAGACATGTACCTCAACAACAAAGACAAAGATCCCAAGACGCTTCTTTAGAAGAGAAGCTTCTATAGAATCCTGTAGCTTCTGCACACCCCCGAAGTTGTGCCGTTTCCACTTTAACCACAAAAGAAGGGGCAAAGAGTACTGCTCTACTGCACCTTTGCAAAGGGCTGTGATTACAGAGGCCTTGGAGAATATTTGCTCCTCCAGAATATGAGGAGTCTTAATGAGGGGCCTTCAAGGTCCCCATGGTGCAAGATCAAACTGCAGGTCAGAAAATGAGATGAGAAAGGCTGACGGCGCCGGGGGGATAACAGCGGAAGCTGCCTAGTAGAATTCAGCACGATGGGAATGTGATACTCTTGGCTCTTGGCGTTAGTCAAACTGTTCCTATCCTGTTCCTTGGGAGATTTTATAAAATATTATCAGTAGTCATTCATGAGTGTTGAAATGATGGGTTTTTAGCGCTGCATTCTTCACAGTTTTGTTCCAGGTAGATGTTTACTGTAAATATGCGTTATTCTTATATTGGAAACTATGCTATTTTTGAAATCTGTAAATATAATTAATCTTTTGGTAAATATATCCAGAAGGAAGGTTTAACACAGCATCTTCTTCAGCTTAGAATCATCCATAGCTATATTTTATATGATTTTAATCTGGAGGTTCACGAGCATATCGTGGTAACATATCATGAATGCCAGTAGTCTATCCAGCACCTGGTAGGTTGTCAGCAAATACCAGTTGAATTTAAATCCCAATCAGCCTATATTTTTAGATATGACAAATTATTTTCTCTCTATATTTGTTTCATATCTTCAAATTTCATAATAAAAATTGACACATCCAAGATACATGGAATCCGCTCATCCCTTCTATGCTACTTCGTGTAGAATCACTGTTCCCAGCTCTGTCCTGGCAGTGCCTGACATCTGGAGCAGGCCGTGTGTATCTTTCTGCATTATTGGAGCTGCCATTTCCAATATCATCTGAGGCCGTAACATTTTCTTCTACTTCCATTATTGCAGTCCATAATCGCATTATTTTACTCTATGAAATGCACTGGGATACAATTCTCTATGAGAATGGCTTGCCCACAAATACGAGGCAGTAGATAATATTTTGAAATTAATTTCCTAGAAATGACTTCCCCCAGGTCAGAAATAGTTTTGTTTTTTACTATTCTGCAATCCAGCTCTATCAACCGAGACAAAATATTTTCAAAAATTAATGGAAAAGAATATTGCTACTTGAAAGTGAAGAAAATATACCCTCAACTCTCAAATTCACTTACAGTAGTATTATGCAGAAAATATTAGTCTGACTCTTAAAGATACTTTGATATTGCAGGGGGAGTTGTTTTGAGAAAAAAATATGAAGAATAAAAGTATCTCCTAGTAGTCCTTTAATTGTAATTTTTGTCACATTTTATGAATTTTTTCCAAGGTAAGTAAATTGTATTCAAAACATTTAATTGGTAATGTAGCAATAAAAGGTGACCCAAAGGGGAGAAAAATCAGATAAATAAAATTAATACATAAAGATATTCAATTAGAGCTTGCAGGAGCAAGAGAGCCAGTCACTCGTTTTTGACAGAAACTCAAAGGTAGGTAGAAAAGAGTGAAGCTTTATGTTAAAACAAAGAAACAAAGCATCTTCAGGATTTGCACTGACTGGAAGTTCCGAGAAGTCTGGCAGTGGGCCACCCACACACAGCAGGGTGTCCACCCTCTGGGACAGTTTGGAGACCAACAACTTTGGGAAGGTCTCAGTCACTACACAAGTTCTGGAACTTCTATTTCAGTTACTGGTGAGGTCATTTGGATTCTTTGCTGATGGGACAGAGACCTGGGAGCCAGCAGTTTATTGTCCTATTCAGTATGGCTATGGTCCGCTGATATCTTTGGTCTGTCATTATGAAAGAATGTAATTTAGAAGAATGTCAACTTTTATTAAAGTATCAGATAAATAATAATGTTTAAAGAAGGTTTTTCAGTAGAAAATAAAGTCAAGCACATAGTTAAAAGAAAACCAAAAGATAGCAAAAATAAAGGATTTGTATCTGGAGAGGAAAAGCAGTTTTTGAAGTGAAAGTAATAGAAATCTTAATGAAGTATAAGTGATGAAATCAGCAACAGGGGAAAAGGAATGGGTCAGATTAGAATAGTGGCCTTCAACCCTCGATGTACATATGAAACCAATGCTTATGTACTAAGGCAGATTCTGATTGGGCAGATTCTGATTGCGTAGATCCTCACTGAGTAGATCATGACTGTATATCTCCTGACGGCACACACTCTGATTGGTCAGATTTTGAAAGCACAGGTCTATAAGAAGGTGTTGAAATTACACATCTCTGAGATTCCTGATGATGCTGATGTCCACGAAACAGTTAAACACTGAACTTTGAGAAGAAAATAAGACAAATATTTCTTTTCACTGCGTACTAACCATATAAACTTTTTACAATCCCATTTTGGATGCTGAAACAAAATTCACTGATAAAATCCTCCATAAATACATGCAGAAAAATTAAATGAGTCAAATAGTGAGCTAAAACTCATTATAAAAGGGAAAAAATAAAAGGAAATTTATTTATAAAAGTGTTAATTTCAATATGAAAATATTATGATTGGACTGTAAGAGGACACATGCAATGCTCTGGCACCAGTCCCTTACCTCAGCATGAACAGCAGTTACAAACCTACACAAGTAAGAATGCTGCTTTAAAAACCTGGCATTAAAAAAACAAACTGTGGCCTTATTATTGACATACTGCTGTGAAATGTTAAAAAATATGAGAATGATCCCAGCTATCATCTTTGTCCAGTAATCCAAATTATCATCATTATCCAGTTTCTGCAGGGTGTACATACAGGAAATATATACATTCAGTGGGTTTTAAGTGACATAATATTTTATTTGTGCTTATGTGCAAACCAGAGTAACAATCAATGCTCAAAAACTTCTAAACACACATGCCCACACTGGGACATTTTATATGTTATACAAACCAGCAGAAAATACTTCATTCTGTTCAGTGTAGATACAGCAATGCCTCTGGTTCCAGCAAAATAATATCCCCACTCCCAAACTCAGCCTTTTTTGCAGATACAGTACTTAATATGTTTTAAATACTTTTTTCTATTGCAAACAATGTCCAACTAAAATTCCAAGCATGTTGACTGAGAGGAAAAATAGCTAAGTATCACTGACAGGAACTGCTAAATTTTCCTCCCAAATCAGCACAAATTTAGTTTCTTTATCAAATAATTGAGATGTGGAAAATAGATGAAGTTTTAGTTATGATTCTCCAAAGAGACTGTGTATTGTTGGGACAGAAGAAGAGAGATGAGAGGGGGTCTATTAGCAGAACTGGGTCACTCAACCAAAGAGGGTAAAAAGTCCCACATTGAGTTGCATGCAAGACGAAGAACCAGGGCAGTGGGAGGCACAGCTCTGCTCACCTGTGAAGGCCTGGCACTCAGCGAAGCCAAAGGTGTAAATCTTAGGCTGAGGCCAATGGCCTGGTATCTGAAATAAGTACAGACATTACTAGTTTATGACCTAGATCCAAAGCATCAGAGAAAACTGAATCCTGACATCTCAGAGCAAGAGAAGGGCGTCTGAAGTGTAAGAGACAATAAAGAGCTGCTTTCCTCCACCTGTTTGTTCCATCTAAGCCTCCTTCTGATTGGATGGTGCCTGCCATTCATTCCTCTGATGAACTTACAGGTCTCCTCCAGAAACCGCCCACCAGATACCTCTGTGGCAGGTTGATCATTCTAATGAAAGGAAAACCACCTTTCATCAGAAGAGGGATGGACTCATTGTCTGCTGCACTTTGAGAATAGGGTGCTTTACCAGCTGAATGTCCTTTGATCATTCAGATGGACACCGAATCAACTATCACAGCCTTTATCATGTTTTCCTTTATCTGCCTTCTGCTTTCCAAGTAGGAAGGTAAGTCAACCTTTAAAACTGAGATGGAGCCATAGAAATACACAGAAGACATTTCCATAGCCTGAAACGCTGCTGCAAGGGCTCTGTGGTTGGAAGCATGGTTACCATGTCTGCAGCAAGTAAGGAACCAAAGCGTGAGCATAAAGTGAAGCATGGTGGTGCTGCCTAGCAACAAACATTCACTCAGGCGCCGCCAGGTCACTGAGGTCTGGGAAAGGATTTTGGAGTTCATTTCACTTGCGCAGGAAACTCAATGAAGTCTCACTTTGACCTCCCTTTACCAATCTAAGAACTACTCTTGCTATTTTTCTTTGAGGTTGTGAGAGATATCTCCAGAATTTGCATCAAATTATGAAGTCGTAAACTTTGTTTTGAATTTGAATTTATTAATTAAAAAATACATCTTGTCATCAATGTTTGTCACTTCCAGCTAACCTATAATTCACCAGAAAATTGGAATATCTCTTGTCTTTACAGTACAAAATTACGTATTTCCAAATGTTTTTTATCTTATAGCTGTGGCGAAAAACATACATTTGCAAACCTGTAAATGGGTATGAAACTACTCAAATAACAATGAAAGCTTTAAAAAAATGTAAAAAATAAAGTGGAATATTTGACAAAAGTAAAAGATTGCATTTTTAATTTAGGAAAAATTTTAAAGTCAATACCTATTAATTTAGACAAAAATAAAGAAAGTCATTTAATTTTTTATAGCAAACTTCTAATTATACTATGAACCATAATTTTTCTCATTCTTTCCTTTCTAAATTCCTTTATAATAAATGCTTATCTATGGGAAGCATCATATTTATTATTTCATTATATAATACACGTCATAGACGTACATTGAACTATTTGGATTGCTGCCTTATCTTGCTTTTATCAATTTAAGTAGCAAAGATTTGGCAAAATTTTCCTATGTATAATACTGTTTACGCCCTGCCACTAAACTTTCTACATTTTATTTCAATTTGAAGTCTTCCCTCTTCACTTCTCATTCCTCTTGTTTTTCTATTTCTTCTTAAAATTTAATTTTGATTGGTGCATTTGTAGCATAATTATATCTTTTATTCTATTTATTTTCTAATTTTCTGTTTCTGCCTCATTATATAAGTCCTGCTTGAATAAGTAGTTTTGTTTATTTGGTGAAGGTTTTTGCTTGATACAGAACTTAGGCACAATAACTATATTTTAAATGAACTAATGAATGTACTTTTTTTTACATTCAGAAAAAATAGGGTGATATTCGTGTACATACTATGCATACTCATGTCTACTTTAGGCATATTACATACAAAACTTCTAGAAAAATATGATGAATCTTCAGATGATCATCCTTCTACATGTATGATGTCTATCTTCTTGTATGCATGTGTATGAATTTTGCATAATATACATAGGCCTATAAGATTAAGAAAATATTCAAATTCTAGATGTGTATTGCAGATAATGTAAGATGTGACATAATGAATTTGAAGTTTAAGAGACAGAAAATTATGAACGACCTGAAACTTTTTGGCTTGCACAGTTGGAAGAAAGGTGTTACTAATTGTGATGGTGTCATAATTACTTTTCCCATTTCTCAGACAAATTGCCCAATACCCAAGGTTAAAGAAGAAAAAGTTTATTTTGGCTTACAGTTTATAGAGGTTTCAGATCATAATCTCCGTCCGTAAACAGTTGGCTCCAAGGCAGCATGGCATGCAGAGGTGCATCACAGCAGAAAGCCAGTTCATGGTGGGCAGAAGACAGAGGGCAAAAGGAACAAACCAATAAGTGGCAAGCAACAGCAGCTTCTTTCTGTCCTTCTTAAATTCTATTTCGCCTACCCATTTTAGGGTGGGTGCCAAACCAATCATGGACTAATTTAGTAATCACACACCCATAATCCTAGCACTATTAATCCTAGCATTACACCATGAATCAATCACACTAGATACAGCCACCTCTGAAAAATTCCCAGCTATGACCACATGAGGCTTTGGGTGAGGCGTTTAGACATAAAACGGAACAGATGGGGAAGGCTTTGGGAGAACAGTACGGGTGATTAATATCCATCCAGAGAGATTAAATAATTGGCTATATATAATGTTTCTACACCAAGGAAAAATGTAGCCTAGATAAATGAATGTTAGAAATGTCAGCATATATACAATATTTAGAGCCACAAAAATAGCTGAGGTCAATAAGGAAAAAGTTAGAAATGATAATATAGTCATGTCTGGTAGAAAGTAATTCTGAATAAAGGTCAGGATGATAACAGGAGCTGAAACATTAGTGGAAAGTGCGGAGCGCTAGGTGAGAAGAGCGGGAGAAGGTGGATCCTACATTCTCAATAAGTAAGAGACAGTATCAGCAAGTACAGGAGATTGGAGAGGTCTTTAGATATTGTGTTATGAACTACAGAACACTTCATTGAAATGTTTGTATGCTGTGGTAGTGGGGATCAAGCAGAGGGCACTGTATGCTGCTGGGTCCTTTACCAGTGAGCTGCATCTGCCCCCACCACCCCGTGCCATGCTTACACTTCAAAGGGTCCCTCTCTGCTTCTCATCCCCAAATCTTTTCCAATGTGAGATTATTGCAGTCCACTCATGCAAATTACATGGGACCCATAAAAACATGCGACATGCATTCATTGATTAAAATAAACTTTAAAAATGATTGATCTGTCTGTGCCTATGTAAGAGGACTGAAATTATATCTTTCCACTCTTATGATTATGTTCACACTTCAGCTGAAGAATGAATCATCATGTTTCTATAGGGTCTTTCCTTATGAGTTTCTGAGTGAAGGTTAGTGATAGATGTCTAATAAAATAGGTATATAAGAGAAAAAGGTGATTTAAATTGTTCAAATGTGCTTCTGTGAGTGTGAATAAAAAAGACTGTATAACGTGAACATCAAACAGATTTTTAATTTGCCCATATGCTTGGTGGTTTAAATAAAAACAGCAAAGCTTTGGAAAACTACCCAGAAATTTAAATTTCCAGGTATTGCCATGTTTACAGAGTTGCATAAATTTGCACAATCCCTATTACAAAGCAATCATCAGCAATAATGTTACTTACATGCTAATGAAATCATTTCAGAGCATATGTAAAAATAAAAGCAAAACTAATAAAATGTACACAAAGTGGCTTGTAATTTATCCAGTGATGCTGAAAGCATTAACACATAATAGTGATTGAGTAGTCTAATTAAAGCGTTGGTTCAAAAATATTGTCATGTAAGTTTTCACAGGTTAGTTACTCTAACATAAATATATTATATAATATTTTGCAATTTCATTTCTTTAAGCCTTGCATAAGCGTTGGGGAAATTTTAGCATTTTTAATTTATGAGACATTGGAAATATAATAGCCTCAATGTGTCTTACCAGATTTAGGTATTAGGAAATGGGTATTAAAAGAAAAAAAAAGAAGTTGAATAAGGAGAGCAGTTTCTCCTTCAACTAATCACACTCCGTGTTGTCATGGTTACTGGAGCCTAGTAAATT
This sequence comes from Dinomys branickii, assembly GCA_004027595.1. NCBI lineage: Eukaryota > Metazoa > Chordata > Mammalia > Rodentia > Dinomyidae > Dinomys > Dinomys branickii. The sequence continues at coordinate 35,701 of PVLD010016474.1, read as the reverse complement.
TTTGTTAGATAGTTTAGGGTCACACTCCCTAATACCGTATTTCTGGTCAAAAGGAAATCCAATGCATTTTCTATTATGTACATTACATTGAACATGTAACTCTTCAACTTAATATACATTGATATTTTGAAGTCATAAAATATCTGGCTTGCACACAAAACTAAGCAACAACATGGAAAAACTTGAGTTCAACCTAGAAGTTATATAAGCCAAAGATTAAGCAATTTAAAATTTTTAAAAAGCCCCAAACCTTGTAAACACAAACTAGGAATGAAACATTTAATGAAGAGAAAATTGAGAAAAGGACATCCACAAACTTACAGAGTGTAAAACAAAACTCAACAACACAGCAAGGAGGCTACTTGTCACTAATAAACGACCAAGGAAACAGAAAGTGAAGGACAGAAAATAGAAGAAGAGTAGTGAAAAGAGAAAGAAACTATCAGTGTACGACTTTGGAATCAGTGAGCCCTACTGTGACAGAAATACCCTTGCTGAATAATGACAGATCTCTCTCTCCTCCCTGCCTAGCAGTTCCGTTAAATGCATTGCAAACTGTTCCGTGCATACCTACATATTCCATACTTGCTTTTCTGTATTTTTCATCCTATTTTCTGGTCAGTGTGGAGAATTCATATTTTCATCTTGGCATATTTTCTTGTGCATTGATCTTTTTCTTCAATTGTCAAATACGTGCTTATCTATTTGCATTTAAATTTAAATTCTAAAATCTCACTAACTACCCTCCTCATTGTACAGTTTCTAATCAAATCCCTTTTATATATGAACTGCAATGTGCTGATGAATTTCCTCATCTTGCTACACATTATACTCAGTTTTTGGATACAACCCTAATAAGTACTCTTTTGTGCTGTGTGTGTTTTCTTTTTGTGTTGGATACTGAATGTACAAACTCATGTCTGCTAAAGAATTGCTTTACCACTGAGTTAAATCCCCTATCATTCCTGATAGGTTAGTTCTAGTTTTATGTTATACTTTTATAAAATCGTAAGTAAGATGTTATGGGATATTTTGTAGAATGGTAGACATTTAGCAGAAAAATTTATGACAATTCTCAATGACAGATTTGGCTAATGGGTAGCTGTAGAAGGAACCACACTTTTCAGTATGTTTGAGGCTTGAATTATTCCAGGTTCATATGCAAATTGTATGTCCAAAGATACCTTTGATTTCATTCACTCCCATGGAGGAGCTTTTATGATAGTAGCCAAGAATTTGGAGATAATATTCAGGATCACAATGTTTCAGACTTGTTTACATATTATAACTATATCTAAATCCAGTTTCATGTTTCAACTTTTAATTTATCAGCATTATGAAATACATAACAATTTTGTATTATTCAGCAACTTGTCTGCTCGGTTCTTCAGCCTCTTACTCTAAACAGTTTAAGAATCTGAAATATTTCAAGCAGGCCCAGTATTATACTAAAGTAAATTTTCTGGCTCTCTCTGTCCCCTTCATAGGCCTGGCTTTTACGCTTTAATCAATTAGATGAACTCCAGTGATTTCCACTACATCTTCAGGTCTCCTAAAGCTCTGTTCTGGAGCCTTGAAAATCAAGATGTATTTCCTCAGATTCTTTCCTAATAACACCTATCAGAAAATGTCTTGAGAATAAAAGGTATGCAGAACACCAACCTGGCCTTACACAACTTTTCTCCTCTTCAGATCTTGATTCCTGTTAAATGCCTATCATCACAATTTTTCTTACTTGTGTATTTTTATCAGCTTTTTGTGCGGTTACTGGAGAACGCGGATATGCTTGAAGCCCTCAGTACTACAGGCTTATAGTAGGTGGTCATTTCTGCCTGATTTTAGTAAGAGCAGATATAAGATATCTGCCTTTTAATTTCATTTTGAAGAAAATTTAACAGAAGTACAAGACCAAACAATAGTAAGTGAACCTATACTTTTAGATGTGATTCACATCTACATGTAAACAAATCTCAACACTTGAAGTTTCTAAGCCACTAGGATTAATTAATTAATTAAATAATTAGAGGCAAACAAGCAATGCTATTTATCTTGTTTCCAACAAAGTCTACAAACATCGACTAGTTGACAGACTGTCAGTTAAATTTCCATCAATCTGAACAATTCCACATGTGCATCAGTAAACGCAGGTTATGAAAAGCTAGCAAGACCTTTTCCAGTAAGTTTTCAGTAACTTCTGCCTGCTTTTGACATTCTATACATACAAAATGCCAATCAAAAGGCTCCTTTGGAATGCCTCATTACAATGAAGGAAGCCACAGATGCATATGTGACGGGGGTGCAATTTAACTTTCATTCAATGTCAGCTTCATCTGAGTATCATTCTAACATCCGTTTTATGGTTTATACAAATTGCAGGAGTGATGTGTTCGCTAGCGTAATGGTGATGATGTGTCATTAATTCCCCAGAGCGTGTCATATTTTCTGAATGCCCAGTATAGGAGAGGTCACATTGAATTCATCTGTTTCATGGTGAAAATAAGCTAAGTCCAATCAACTGCTACAAGTGAAGGGCACAGAGCAAAACTGCTGTCATTATATATGTGTACTGTGCAGCATGACCTTTAATGGGCACCATTAGGTGGTAAATTCTTGAACTTCTCTTCTGTACAAGATTGGTATTAAAGAAGAAGAAGCAACAAAGAACATTGGCTAATACAGTTTCTCAGTGTCTTAGAGCATCTCCACATAATTTGGTAAGAAAGAAAAAATGAGCCTGTGTCGCTTGGGTTTTCGGTCCCACAGCGTCACCGATTATTCTCAGAGTGAACGGGTAGTAGTTGTGAGATGACCCTTTTTGCTCCTCTACTCAGTGTGCTGTGAATTGTACATTTTCCATTCTTATTCTGGCATCACAAAATATTCCTGGCCCCTAGGAGGCCTGTGTTCCTTTTTTTTATTATTCTCCTGGTACAAAGTGGATCTCACGAATGCTCTTCTTACACATCGGTCTGTAATGTGTAGCACACTCCACGTAAAACTGCACAAATAGAAGCTTACTTCAAGCTGTTCTTCCTCTCAAGAATCAGTGTTGTGTGGCCTCATATACATGCATGAAAAATTGATTTTGTGTCACTTATTTTTAGTTATTTTAAATGTTTTAAGAAATTTCATTTTGAAGAATATGATAGAATGATTTATAATATTTTGGATCTAAAAATTCAAACCTTGCATTTAATAAATTTTAATAAGCTTCTTTATAAATACATTCAAGAACAAGACATTATAATTCCTTTGGGGAAAAAAGCTCAATGTTATATAAAAGTATTTTATTTCTAAAATCTTTCCAAAATATATTACTTCCAAATTCATGTATATTTTAGGTTAATTCATTCTCATTTGCTTTCAAAATTATAAATGAATAGAGCTATTTTTAAAGCTATTTCCTTTCTTGTATGCAACATATATATTTTAAATTTCAACATAAATAATACATATACCTAAATTAAATTGGTGTATAAATGGTAGACAAGAGCCTACAGTTTTAAATCTCTTAAATTAATTATAACTTAGCACTTCAAAAAGTAATCTCAAATTATTATATTGCAAAATGTTTATATGAATCTTAATTCCATATTCAACACTTTAGTATGCCTAAATCAGTATTTATATAAGCAAAATACATTTTAAAAATATATACTGGAAATCAAACTCAAGATCTTGTGTTTGGCAGGCAGGCACCGTGCCATGATCTATCCCCCTGGCTCTGGAAATCTATGTTTTTATTGAATAAAATTGTAAGCAATTTTCCAGTGTTATTTTAAAGATGCTGTATTACTTCTTTCTTGACCTTACTTACTATACAATATTTTATCTTCCATTAAAATTCCATTTTCTCTTAGGAATTGTCTGCTAGTAGCTTACATACTCATACAGTTTGAGAGTTCAGTCTCAAGGTAAAGAGAAAAGTTCTAAGTGTTCGTGTATTTAGCTCTTACTCTTTCTAAAGCAAATTAACTCTTATTCTTAAAATGACACTACTCTAATTTCTTCTCTAAAGTCTTCTTATTCAAAGCCATATAAAATGAGGATCCAAATGTGTCTGAACGGGGTATTTGAATTACCAATTTACCTGTATATTAAACTTTTTCTGTTTATTTAAGTAATTGTATTATATGGAACAATAATACTTCTCTCACCTCATTTTGTACAAATACATCACATTATGAGTGGTGTTCTCACACTGACCTCATACTTACCTTAAAGCAGGGAGGAGCTCCTAGCAAGGAATGACTTCACTCTCACAGTACACTTGCAATGTTTGAAAATTTTTTTGTTTTTACAGCTGAGGCAGTGACTGGCATCTGAGGTCACTGGCCAAACATGGTGTAGAGGATTCCTCAGTTACACAGGAAGATCCCAATAGCAGAGAATTATTCACTTCTCAGTACCAGTTGTGTCAAGACTAGAAATGCTGGCTTAAAGCAGGTAGCGCTTAGCTGCCACATGTTAGACGTATAGTACTATATCCAAAATAACTACTGTTTGTATATAACTGAAAGTATAATAAGAGTATTAACATCCATTGTAACACATTTATGGTACCCTTATGAAGAAAATGTTATCTTGGCCTTTTAACAGGGAAGAAACATGAGAAACTGCTGTTAACTCTTAGTCGAAAAAGGACAATTATTTGAACAACACAAATCACTAAAATCAACTAAAATAAAAGAGTAATTTTATAAAATCTACTTTATATCTATCAGAGAAACAATTCTTAGTTCAAGAACTTCCAATAAAGAAATTTCCAATATCCTATGATTTTATAGGCAACTTCTGATAACCGTTAATACAGAAATAATGCTTATTCTATACAATCCTTTGCAGACTTTTAAGGAACAAATAATTCTCCACTCAATTTATCTGATCTATATAATACTGCTGCAATTCAATTGTACTTCTTTGACTTTCTTTAACACGTATTTTAAAATTTCTCTTTGTAAGTCTTTGCTTAATAGAGATCAGCGTTAACTTTTAATGTTCATGTTTTATATTTACTGTTTAGAAAATATCTAGATACAAGGTATAAGTAAATAATTATGGCTGACAAAACTGAAGCTCATAAATCACTAAAATTCAAAACACAGTAGGCTCAATGATACATGATGGCAAAATATACTTAGATAAATACTTCATATAATCAATATTTTCACTGTTTTAATTATCATGTAATTACACAATTGATCTATGTTAAAGTAATTAACTGTTGTTATAGCCCTTTAATATCTGGCTTAGACTTTAATCACATTGTATTTCATTTTTGTTGTTTGTTTTATTTTGTTTGTGACACTGAGGATTGAACTCAGTACATTGTATTTCTTATATGAAAACTTAGTAAAATAATTCTCTACCTTTCTGATTTTTATTATCTCTCCAATCTATAATTATTAACAGTAATTTTAATAAAATTCTAAGATGAACAACTATAAATCTCTTAACCAGAAAATCATTTATTAGAAAATGATCTTATACAACCTAAACTGACAATTATGACAATATTGATGTAAAAAGGAACATCATATTAATAGTGAAAACAATCCAAAATCTCTCATGAGTATGCATACCTTCTGGCTGCATTTGGCAAAACCTAAAATTCTCAAGGCTATTTCCTTTCGTGTGTGTGTTAGATGATTTCAACTCCTAACTGATTATTGTATAAAAGGATTTGGTATCATCCAATGTTAAGCACAGAATTTTCACACAGGTTCAATTATGATCATCTGGAAAAATATAGAATTTGGCTTGCCATGAACGTTGACATGAAGGGGAGAAAAAAATTTACCCAGCAAACTTGGGAAGTAGATTTAAGAAAAACCTCTAAGTTTATTTTCATTTGATTCTAATTGGAATACAACAGAAGCCAACAAGAGTTTGAAGATAGTTACTCTCCCAAAATATGCACAACTACCCCCAGACCAAGATAAATTGTGACACTCTTGAGACTTGGAGAGTGTCTTTGGTTTCTAAGTGAAGTCAGAAAATGAAGAGCTGTTTAAAACTTTTCAAGGGTCTTTTCTGTGTTTCAACTTAGACAAAAAGGGACAGAAAGAAACTGTTCCAATGCGATGTGCACATCTAACAAGAAATGTTGAATGGGATTCCCACTCAGGGAGTTTGAGGCCTGACACAGGAGTGTTTCGCATCTCCAGAGTAAGAGCATCTCCTGGCTAGGCTTGTGTGGGGGAGTTCAGAATATCGCTATTCAGTGTCTACAGCGGCATATACTCCGGCCACACCAAAAAGTGCACTGTGGGGCTGAAGCTGCTTCCATCGTTGTAGGGTTCGCTTATTTTGGTGAAAAATGTCTTCCTGATCCATAAATCTCTACTCCACGACGTCCACAACTTCACATGAGAAACAGCAAATAGACACAGTTTCTGGAATATTAGCTCAGACTGCAGTGCCTCGATGAGACTCTTGCGTTATTTGCTTGAAAAGAGTGAGCGTGCACGGTCATCGTGAGGCATCAGATACGCAGGGCCCACAGCTGCCGCGAGCACTGTCCCCTTCAATATTGCTGGCTCTCCTTCCAGGACCCAAACGTGAGTTTTTCACGGCCACACTCCATTGAAGGCCCATAAAATATGAGTAAAGCTGACATTTGTCAGATTCAGGTGGAAATTTAAGAACTGGTGGACAAGCACTCAGTCTCTCCCTAGGCCCTTATAACAGTCATCAGTTCATTTCATTACAGTGTCTACTCCTTACCATGGGCTGTGGCAGGTGTGTACACAGAGCAGAGTCCCAGCAGACCTGTGGGTAGGGAGAAGGGAATCATTTCTTTATAAGACACTAAGGTCTTCGTGGTTTTTTTTTTAATCAACACCTAACTTAGAGCATCTTATAGACACACGTAGTGTGTATTACTCAGTTAACATAGAAGGGGAAAAGTATTCCCTTAAATCCAGTACTATATTTCACGTTAATTCATTTAGGTGCTGTTATAAGTTATATTGAGAATAGGAACCTTTCATTATTGCATGTTAGAAGGCATTGTGAATATTGGAAATTATTAAGCAAAATATAATCATAGTAAAGGGAAGTTTTATTACAAAAGGAGCAAAGTGTAGTATACAGTAGATTCTACTGAAAATAAGCATCCCAGTTCCCATGTTTGTCATGAGAACCTCACAAAAATGTTGAAGTAATACTTTTTGCACAGTTTTTCTTCAGTGATAATGTGATTTTAGACACAGAAACTACCTAAGTAGTACATGTTGCATCTGAGACCGTTTCCCAATGAGAAGCAATGGACAAGGCAATTGTTATCTTGTTGCGAAAGATACCCACCAGGAGAGTACACAACAAAAAATATAGATGGCATTGTAGCCTTCGATTTTATTGATGAAGCAACAACTACTTCCCATTGGTTTAGAAAGAGTTTTGCTACAGATTTCCTTTACAAGAAAATGTTCTTGGGATTTTTTTCAAAGTTGTACTGAAATGGAAAAAGCAGCTAAATGTATCTCTAAAAGTAAGTTGGTTCCAAAGAGCCTATTTATTATGTAATATGTAGTAAAAGCAAAATTTACTAAGAAAAGTTTTGAGAAGTGAAGTTAAATTAATCAAGAAACTCTAACTTTTTAATTAAAATGATGGTGTCTCTCAAATCATATGCCAAAAAATATTTGAATTCACAGACTTTACATTCAATGTTCTTCAAATGCTGTTTTATTTAACAGTTATGTTTACATGTGAATTAAGTTAAGATTCAGCAGGAAATATGAATGTGTATTCCCAGTAATATAATTATACTTCAAATTCAGTTTTACATGAACTGAACATCAATTTTATTTTGAAAATGGGCTACAATCTTATATATTTCAAATAATTTACTGAAAAATAATTTTATTTCAAGTCTTGGATGTTCACATTAGATGTAATATTAACTCAGAGCTCTTTGAAAGTGTGCCTCCATGTTTATTAGGTTGCATTACCTCATACAGTTACCAATGGGAATGGTCAGCTGGCCCACTGCCAATCTTCTAATGCTAGTGTCACATTTTGTTATACACAATGGCCTTGTCACATAGTATAAATGTTCATATTTTGATATTTTATTGAATATCCATGATACTACTAAAACAATTTCAGTACTTATGTCATTCAACTAAAGTTAAGTGCCTCATATTTAGTTCCAAAGTTCATTTGCAAATGTCCCAACTAATAAATTACAACATCCATCCCCACGTGTGGATGCTTTGCTTGTGCATACCCCTGTGAATTGCAGTTTAGGCTTTATAATACAAAGTGCAGGCTAAGGTGATAAGAATACCACTGACTGTAGAGAAAGTGCTTTTGACAATACTCTCAAACAAAATTACAATAAATATACAGTTGCAAAAGAAGCAAAAGCTAGGACATGAAAGAAGTAGATGAGAAATGGAAAAAGCTCAGGATTGCCTATTGAGGAACAGCTAATTGGTCACCTTTATAGTATTCAAGGAAAATTTCAAGATTTTTGCTATCTTTAATGCTCATCATTCTTAACTTTTAAATACACAATAAAATTAGTCTTTAAATAAACATGCATTTGTGTCTGCCTATTTTGTTTTAGTTTTGAACAGACTTCAGAAGAAATAGCCTTTACTACACTGCACCCCACACTCAATAAATAGGAAGTTAAGGCAGCTGACTGCTCTGGTCCAACCCCATTTTTATCTGGCTGTTACCAGCTAGGGGTGGACCACAGCAAGGGTTCCACCGTATTGTGATTTGTCCCCGCCTGCTTCTGGATACTCACATGTGTCCTTCCCAGACACTTCCTACAGTGAGCTGCTTGCACAGCCGATCCCACCGTATCTGTTTCTTAGAACAAGCAACCAACACATTCATGTACATCTTCAGCAAAAACCTGAAAAGAAACACTTGCTTTTTTTTCAATTGATTGTTTTTGATTCCATATTGTTATACAGATCCAATTGACCTATACTACTGATTTATTTATCATGAAATAATTCATGACTTATATCATTATGTTATTTATGTATGTTTACATTAATTTCTTTAATCAAAAAACTAATGTTATTGCTACTTAAGTTTAGAAATACCACCTCAGAAATTTATGCTTCAACTTGGTTTATATAAAAAAACACCATAAAAAAGAACCTTGGTTTATATAAAAAACACCATAAAAAGGAACCCATACCCCTAAGAGGTTCACAAACAGTACATTCAATAAAGAAGAATGGATGAGAATAAACTCAGAGTTTATTCTTTGGGAGGGAAAATGTAAAATAAGTTTTTAATCTTACATGACTTGGAAATAAATGACTTCAAAGAAATGCGGTTTCCTGGCAGGAGTCCATATGTATGTTTAACCGTGCAGTGATCAGGTATTTTTTTTTGTTGTTGTTGTTGTTAGTTCACATAATGCCTCCTAAATTTTACACCCTAGGTAGAGTGGATGAGTATGCCTTCACCCTACTGCCAATTCTTAATTTTTCTTTCAATTATTCATGGGTCTCGTGGCTGCGAACCTTTTTAACTGGCTTTGTGCGGCTTTGGAGGGAGAAATCCCCTATGCAAATGGAACAGCAAGTGAAAACACAGGGAGCCTGTGCTTGTTGTGAACAGCAAGGAGTTTGGAGTAGAGCAGAAGAAGCAAGGACGTGTAGAGCGTATGTGGCAATTTTGTGCTGAAATGAAACATAAGCCCTCTTTGGCCAAGGCTATTGCAGTTGAGTAAGGAAGGCTTGTAAGCTAGAAAAATGTAAAATGAAATTTAAATAATGTGGTGAGTGTAAACAAGGTTGTACAAGATATTATTGTGATGAAAAATTCTAGAATAAGATAAATGGCTGATTATAAGTGCAAAACACTAGTATAAGATAATTTCAAAGTACTGTCATCATCCCAGTTAGAGAAGTCTCCTTGGAAAGAACTGGGAGTCTTGTTGAAGAAGAATCAAAAGAAGATGGAATCCTCAGTATATGAGGTAAAGTGATCATCGGGGTTATCAGGGTTATCATGGTTAGACTGGGCTTGAGGAGCCAGAAGAAACCATTATCTACTCTGAGATTCTCGTTTCTCATTGTGTAGGAATAAAGAAGAAGTTGGGAAGATTTCTGACGAATCAATATGCTCATGGAAAACTGAGTTTGGTAAAACAAGAAGTTTATGAAAATGTTCATAGATCATGCCTTGGACAACTTTGCTCATAAGTGACTGTGAGTCCAGGGAAGATGTCAGAAGGCAGGCTGTTACTTTGTACACATCCTGAGCCTGTGGAAGAGGAGGGCATGGAGATTGTGTGAGAGCTACACGCCCCTGGATGGGGGTAGGCTGTTTACAATGTAAGGGAGGAGAGAGGCTGCTTGCAGCCATTCCTCCCTTTTGCACTGGTTGTTTTTGCTCTGCTCTGCTGCCATGAACATTCGCCCTCTACCATGTGCCACTCTGCTTCAGAATCAGCCAAGTATGGACTGAAACCTCCACAAACTGTAAGCTAAATAAACCTTTCCTTCCTTCATTTTGGGTGTTGGGTATTTTGTCTCAGCAAAGAAAGAAATGTAACCAAGACACAGGCTATTGCAGCAAGAAATGTGAGACAACAAAGATGACCCAAAAATCTTAGCACTATTGTTCTACAAACAGAATTAAATAGCAAAGCTGAGATTAGACCCAATGTTCTCTAGGCAGATAGTGTAGCTGAGACACTAGTGTTGTTGGAAGAAAGCTGACATGTTACAGTCTCTCCAGAGCATACGATCCTCTGACACTCTCTTATATCCTGCCCATGATACTGTGGAGGTTGTAGAGAGGGTCTTCATCCAGAACGCAAGGGCTTCTGTTCCTCTCACCTCAGTTCTGTTACTGGAGGCAGTCTAGAGCAGGTATGCTCTTATCCATGGATCTGTTCTTCAGAGACATTTGTATAACTGTCTTGGTTACTTTTCTCTCCTTGCTGAGACAAAATACCCAATGCCCAAAATGAAGGAAGGAAAGGTTTATTTAGCTTAGTTTGTGGAGGTTTCAGTCCATACTTGGATGGCTCAGAGGCAGAGTGGCACATGGCAGAGGGCAAATGTTCATGGCAGCACAACACAGCAAAAAACCAGAGCAAAAGGGAGGAATGGCTGCAAGCAGCCTCTTTTTCTCCCTTGCCTTGTAAACAGCCTACCGCCACCCAGGGGCATGTAGCTCTCACACAGTCTCCATGCCCTCGTCTTCCACAGGCTCAGGATGTGTGCAAAGTAAGCACCTTGGCTTCCTGCTGAGTCACTCAGCCAAACCTCTAGACTCCCCAAGTTGACACAATGTATAAACCATAACAATAACCTAACCTCACAGGTTCAAGAAAATTGGCTTATATTAATTTTTAACACAGTCAATCTTTCATAGTACTGGCAGCAAAAGATTTGCTTTAGCTAAGGTAAAAATAATACACTCACCTTGGCAGCAGGAGTATATTATTTAGGGTTCTCTAGAGGAACAGAATATATATATGTATATATATTATCACATATACATATATATACACATATATGTATATGTAATTATGAAAGGAGATTTATTAATTAGGCTTACAGGATCAGAAGTGGGAGAGCTCAGAGTGCCGTTTGTGGGACCAGAGGCAGGAGAGTCCACCATAGTCACTTGGGCAGCCCCAGAGGATACAATAGCAGCTCATCCAAGAAGGTAGAGGCCACAGAAGAAAAGTGATCAAGGACGTAGCACTTGTCCAAGTGTGAAAGTTTGGAAGCTCACTGGGGGGTGACCAGTTTGAGGCTGCATTAGAAGGCTGAGGAAAACGGAAAAGTGGATACTGATGTCCAGTGGCAACAACAGCAGGGTGTGCACACACTCAGGAAGACTGAAGTTCTCCACAATGTGCACTGGCTTGTATTTTCCCCTTTTTACTCCACTCTGGCTACAAACCCATTGGTTGGTACCACCCACAGTAGGAGTGGGGCTTCCTCCTTCGGTTTGATTGCTTCCAGGCCAACCATCATAGACACACCCAGCCCTATGCTTTGCTAATCTACTAGGCATTTCTTAATCCACTCCAGTGGATATAACATGATTGTCAGAATCCACTCTTGCCAATTTGACACCCAGACATAGCTTTCTAAATCATACTTAATCTCCAAATGTATTACTAAGCTCATAATTACACTTAACCTAACATGACACAACTATTCTGCATACAAATGGAAATGCAGTAATTCTCCAGGACAGACTGCAAAGAGTTTCTTTGGGTGATGCTTGTTCTTCTGATATTCTATAACAAATATTATATGGTAATTTTAGCAACACTTGAGTACTGATATTATATTACACATAAAGAATGTATAGATGTCTGCATAATGTGTATAGACACACATATAAATTAACAAAGTGGGAAATAAATAATCAAGACAACTACAATCCTCATTTCTGTAACTAGTCACACAATCTATTATAGTTCTGTATTTTTCTGGAATTCAACAAATACCTCAGGGGCCTGATCTTTACTTTTATGAGTTAGCCCAACCAAGACTCATCATCCTACCTGAAGTGAGTTGTCGTCTTCCAGGGATATTATGAACAGGGCATGGTAGTAGCAGGAGGCACCTTTATGAATCTCCTGCCCTTTATTACCTCTGTGATGGTGTCAGTTTAACTTTCCTTTGGTCTAAGAGGAGAATTTCAGGAGTTGCTCTGTACCTTTCTATTTTAACTTGTTCGTTCATAGGCCTGAATGAAGAGCCCAAAATGACCAAGGAAGTCTTAGTTTCCAGTTAAATGGAATTATTATTCTGCCTCCTTGTACCAGTTTTACCCCCTCTGAAGTTAAGAACTTTAGGCCACCACAACACAAGGAAGCAAAACTTTTGCTACTAGGTCACTAAGGTAATCATGATTAGTATTTTTCTCCTTTCCACCTCTTAATTCCTGCACCTATGAATCCTGGCTATGAGAGAAACGGGTTAATATATTAGGTGTCTATTCAGAACATATTCAGCCTTCTGGTGACCCTCACCCTAGCCAGGCGATATATTGCCACCTAGCTGGGGCTATAATTTCAAAAACCGATGTAACTTTTTGTTAATTCCGATGTTTCTGGAAGTGAGAAACAAGGTAAGATCAGTGAATCCATGAACATGCGCCCATTGTTGGGCTTTGTAGCAGTGAAGTATATTCTCTGATCAAAACCAAGGCTGCATAAAACACTGTCATGTGGCCATAGGCATTCTATAAGATTACAGATGATAGTTTTACAGAAACATTATGTGCAAGGAAGATAAATCCATACACAGAATAAATGTCTGTTCTGATAAGGACAAAGTGCTGCACTTTCCATGAAAGAAGTAGTCTAGTGTATAACATACCACTATGCTGCAAGTTGATCACCCTAGAGACTGGTATCATATTAGGGACATAGTGTTGGTTTTCTTTTCTTTTTTTTTAATTTTTTTTTAGAAATTGACAAACTGTGGTAACTATTGATTTAGTACTTTAGACCATACAGCAAAGTCTATAGTTATATAACAGAACTAATGGTAAATTAGGAGTTTGTACGTCATGTTTCCCCTTGGTAGAGTGGATTTACCCAAGGTTCCTCTTGTTGAGCTGGTTGCCAGATCGTGGGTGCTTCCCACCATGTAGAGGGATGGGTCAGGCACCTGGGTTCCTCTGGCCAAGCTGGTTGCTGAGTCTCAGGCATTTTTTAAAACCATTTGCAACCCATTAGAGTCTGTGGTCTCAACACATCCAGGCAGACTGAGTTCCAGAGATCGACAAGCCCCTATCTCTCTTTCCTTCCTTCTTCTTTCACGAAGCTGATTGCCATTGCTTATCCCTCTTCTGCTCCTTTTCCTTCCAGGGCCGAGTTTCTACTTGGGTGTCTCTCCTGTCCTCCTTTCAGCCATATCCTTTCGGAAGTCTTTAATCTGTGTACAGAAGCTACAGTACCTCCAGCTCACTTGCTCTTGGTGACGTTGCCAACACCAGGCAGCCAGTTCTAGAGTCCATGCTTCCCACTTGCTATGGACTGAATTGTGTCTTTCCTCCTACTCCAAATACACAATTCCTGTGCTGAGGCTCTAATTCCCGAGGTGACACTCTAGTGTTGGTTTTCGATGGTGAAAGATTCAGTATTGGATGTGGCCTGTTCAGTATTAGTGGTGGAAGCCCGTGCCACAGAGCCCATGTACAGCTTTCACCTCTGCCACCATGATAACTTTGTTCAGAAGCCAGGGTGATTGTGGAAAGAGGTTGTCAGCCATCCGCAGAATAGGTCATCCTGCCCAGTTGATTATTAAAGTCTTCTTCTGCTGAGATACTGAGGTGAGCACTTACGTAGGACACAAATATCTTCACATCCTTCACTCCAATGAAAAGGTCTATCCACATATATCATCCCTATATGTCTTTGTTACCAACTTTCCATTCATGTTCCTTCCAAGGCTGATCAGCCAGATCATTGGTTACTGCCTGAGAAACACTACATAGTTCATATCTGGATCTACTTTATCCAAGCAAAATGTATAACCAGGTGCACTACCTGACGTTCTGTCTACTATAAACCAGTTCTGTCTACTATAAACATTTCCATTTACCACTGCCTTTCAAGTGTGTCCTGGTAAGGAGTTATAGTGTTTCAGCCATCCACTTACAGGTGATGTATAACATGCGGAACCACCTCTAAAGCATGACCTGGTCTTCTCTTTCTTTGTCAACTGATATTTGGTCACACTTTATGAGGCATAGGTGTACGGTGGGAGCCTGAAGGAAATAAAGCAGTGCTACGAACGTTGTGTATTAGGAGCACTTCTTCATGTAACTCACTTGCACCTCCAGGACTTGATTGAGTGCAAGTGTGTTATGGTTGATACATTGTGTCAACTTGGGGAGTCTGGAGGTTTGGCTGAGTGATTCAGCAGGAAGCCAGGGTGCTTACTTTGTATACATCCTGAGCCTGTGGAAGAGGAAGGCGTGGAGATCTTGTGAGAGCTGCCCACCCGCTGGGTGGGAATAGCCTGTTTACAATATAAGGGAAGGAAAGAGGCTATTTGCGGCTTCTTCCCTTTTGCTCTTGTGGTTTTTGCTGTGTGCTGCTGCCATGAACAGTTTGCCCTCTGCCATGTGCCACTCTGCCTCTGAACCAGCCAAGTATGGACTGAGACCTCCACAAACTGTAAGCTAAATAAACCTTTCCTTCTTTCATTTTGGGTGTTGGGTGTTTTGTCTCAGCAACGAGAGAAAAGTAACCAAGACAAAGTGATAATGGGTTGTTCCTACACGTCTGACTTTATGACTCAGATAGCATGGAGTTCATGATGGACAACTCAGGTAACATAGTAACCTTGTAACCCCTGTTCAAACATTCAGTTATCATTAATGTCTGGTAGCAGGCCAGGAACTATTTCTTGAAAGAAGAGTAGTTGCCTGATGCAGATGATAGAACCCTGCTATAAAATTTTAACTCTTTACTATAATTTACCCATGGGATCCTGTGAAAGACTCCTGGTTGTCACTGGTATCTCAAGTATCATTCAGTCTTATGGATCATATGGTCCAACTGGCAGAGCAGCTTGGACTTATTGCAGAGACTTCTTTTGTTTAGGGTCACATTCAAGACTAGTAACTCATTTCATAAATAGGCTGGAGTGTCATACCGAAGTGAGGAAATATTGTGTCCTAAATCCAAATAGGTTCACTAGGCATTGTGCCTCTTTCTTGGTTATATATGTAACAACTTATCCTTTACTTGAAAGGGATATCTCTGAATACTGCAGTGCTCCTGGAGTTCTAGAAATTTCACTGAAGTTAAAAGCCCTTAAGTTTTGAGTGGGTTTATGTCTTATTCTATGACAAACAGATGATTTACCTAAAAGCCTAGAATGATTTCTATTTCTTACCTGCATGGTTGAATAAACATAATGCCATCAATATATTGGACCAGTGTGCTAACTTGTGGAAGAGAAACAATTAAGATTCCTGCAAACTAAACTGTGATACAGTGCTAAACAGTTGATATAACCCAGGGGTAGGACAGTAAGGATATGTTACTAACCTTGTCAGCTGAAAGCAAATTACTTCTGGTAAACCTTATTATTAAGCACAGAAAAAATTGTTTGCCAAAGCAATAATTGCATACCTGGTACCACAGATGTGTTGATCTACTCAAATTTAGAAATAACATCTGATACATCAGCCTTAGTTGGAGTCACCGCTTGATTAAGATGTCAGTAATCCACTCTGATTCTCCAAAGATTTATCTATTTTCTGAGGACCTTAAATAGAAAAGCTAAGTGGGGATAGAGTAGTAGCTACTATCTCTGAATTGTTCAAGTCTTGGTGCCTCTAATCTGTGCAGTGCTCCAGGGATGTGATATTGTTTCTGATTTATTGTTTTCCCTGAAAGAGGCAACCCCAATAGCTTCTGCAGATTTTTTCCTATGATATTGCCTCTCATATAGGCTAGGGATCCAATATTGGAGATTCTGCCAAGTACTAAGGAATTCTATCTCAGTTATGCAATGTGGAGCTTGAAAAATGACCACAAGATGGATTTGGGTACCTACTGCACTCATGTGAGTCAAGCTGTACCAAAAACTCCATTGCTCATCTGACCTCCATAGTCCTTTACCCTTAACTGATGTTTCAGATCTCCTGGAAGAGAGTTAGTTTAGAATCAGTGTACAGCAGTCAGTAGTGTGTCTGACTGTTTCCTTTCCGTAATGTATATCACCCCGGTAAAATGTGGCAGGTCCTTCTGGGGAAGGATGGAAGAAAGTTTCACAGCATAACATTTTGATAAAACATCAGGCTCCTTCTTCAAGGAGACCAGCCCCACTGTCTTCATTCAAGGGGTTCTGTGTCTGAACCTGGCTCAAGTCCAGGAATTTTCTGCTTCTCTGTTGCTATGCTTTGTGGCAGATGTTTGTTCATTTCCCTTGCAATATTTTTCCTTATATAAATGTAATGGCATCATAAGGTACAGTATTGATGAACCCCTGACACCAGACCTGATGAAACAGAGCTCTTTATTCCATAGGTAGGTACTTATGACTGGTCCAAGTCCAGCTATGTGGTTGCAGCATTGTTCAACATATTCACAGTACTTTTTGCTTCAATAGCACTTTTCTGGGGAGTAAAATTCCTCACTTGCCTTTAGAAGTAACTTTTCAGCTGCACAGAATTCATTTAATAACTGTATTCTACCACCTGTTCTTTTAGTCTTAAGATAGTGAAAGGCTTCAGTGCCACAGAGCTTTTCAAAAGAGGCAGCGCCAGGTTGCTGGTTCAGAGCAAACTTGGTCTACAGAGTCATCTCTGGGGAAGTCTGAAGTGAAATACCACAGCCCTCCATGGATGTTTCCTCTCATCAAGTGGATGCTTTTTGTCAGCTTCCATTTGTGCCCTTGAATGAAAGACACATTTTCTACAAATGCCATTGCATAGAGCAGAACATTTTCTAGACGCATTTTAATTTCCTTTGGTTTCCAACAAACTATGGAAATGTACATTAGATTTGAGAGTTCAGTAATAGTTTATGTTGGAAGAACTTTTATTTATGCTCTTCATAGCCATTTTTCACCAGGAAGTACAGATCATAACTACCTGAATGCCATCTGGCCAAGTGGAACAGAATGTGGCCTCCTCCACTCTGGTGCATGATACATAAGTCCATGCTTGACACACCAAGGTGGTGCTGGTGTACCTAGCACTGAAAAAGAGGAGCCGTGGCAGTGTTCTTGAAGCCATGTATAATCAAAGTGCATCACAGGGTTAGCATGTTGTAGTTCTAAGTGATTTTTTCAGGTTGCTGTCAGCCACGGTTTGGAACCCTAGAGACTGTAGGATGCCAGTGGATGGCTAGTAAAGCTAAGCTCTTGAAGTTGGGTTGTTGAAGGGCTTGATGTAGGACTCTTCCCTTTAGAGAGTGCTGGGGCTTGCATATAGATGGGACAGAATGTGAAGCCACATCATGTGCTGGAGTCTCATCTCCCACCTGTGCAGAGTGAGAAGAAATGCAAGCAGAATCTTTTCTCTCAGGAACTATGGGCCACGTGCTCCCCTCTCTCAGCCCACTCAGGTCTTTCTTGACACATAAATATGCTACCAAGACTTCATAGGTTTTTCCAGAAATATTTTCCACAAAACATTTTTGCAGCTGGCATTGACTTGTTTTTGTTTGTTTGTTTTGTAATACTGGAGATAGAACTCAGAGCCTTCATACTGACCTACACACCTAACTCTTGAAAAAACTTTTTCTTTCGACACAATGTCTCACAAAATTGCTAAATTTGCAGGCCGCATTCAAACTTGAAATCCTGCTGCTTCAGCTTCACAGAGTGCAGGGGCCACAGAAGTGTAACGCCCCACTTAGCTGATTGTCATTTATTATTCAGAGTCAAGGAACAGATAGTTCTATTAAGTTGTCTCCAAAAAGTCCCTTTAAATTCAGATCATTATGTATAAATTCTGAATTTTAACTTTCAGAACTAAACTTATATATAAACTAAAATAATCATACTGCAATTAATGACACATTCCTTTAACTCCTAAATCTAAATCTCACCTGTATGTGTATATTACTGTGTGTGTGTATGTGTGTGTGTGTGTATAATATTATATTCTTCACATTAATTTGAAAGGCATTTCAAAAATCTGAAATTAAAAGCTACTGGTAAGACAGAATCTTGCCTCAGGATACTGTCAGCTGATTTTTATAGCTAGTGTTTAACACTGACTCTTTCATG
Source organism: Dinomys branickii (assembly GCA_004027595.1). Lineage (NCBI taxonomy): Eukaryota > Metazoa > Chordata > Mammalia > Rodentia > Dinomyidae > Dinomys > Dinomys branickii. Next base: position 16,991 of record PVLD010016474.1, on the reverse strand, counting down.
TATGACTTCTAGGCCTCAGTACCCATGGTTTATAATTTGATAATATAATAGAAACGCAAAAGAAAAAAAATAACTTCTGAAAGAAAACATTCAATATTAATATAACCATCTTAACAGATACTTATATTTACTGAAATTAATATAAGTAGGTCACTAACATTAGTTTGCCTGAAAGTCTGAATATTGTAGCATAGGGTACACTTGCAATAAATATTTTTTATCACAGGTTTATCATACTTGTTTTAGGACCAACAGGACCAAAATCCATCTAGTGGCAGCAAATTCCATCATAAGCAGGAGACATAGGGTGCTTATGTACTTAGTATGTTGATTATCTTCTGATGCAAAATTTTATTTTAAAATAGTACATACCTATTTGAATTCCCCAAATTCTCTGCATCCAGAATCCATGCATGATGTAGCTCTGTCCTCTGATTTTGCCTCACACAACTTCAGTTGTGTAGGCTGATGTTCTATTCCATGTGTACTGCTGGAAAAAAATACCTGAGACTTTATACAAACATTAAAGTTTCTCAAAGTTCTGTAGGCTGTAAGGCCAACTTAAGGCTCTGGCAGGTTCAGTATCTGGAGAGGGCTATTATCTCCTCCTGTGGTGATACTTTATGTCTGTGTCCATCTTGTATGGAGCACTTCTGTCCTTACGTAGTAGAAGGGATGAAAGGGGTGAGCGTGCTGACTTATTTTGCATAGGTTGAAACATTTTCACCAATTATTCTCCCCCTAAGAAGGCCATTTCTTGATACTGTTCTCTGGAGGATTAAATTTCAATGAACTTGGGAGGAGAGATAAACCTTTAAACCATAGGAGCTGTGGCTACAGCCTCATCTGATGCAAGTGATTGCTGGTATTTTACCTTGACATTTTTCCCAAGGCCTTATTCATATATGAATACTTGGATTTCTTGCCATGCTTTATCAGACAGCCAGAGAAACAGTTTAAGGAAAAAAAGCAAATCAGTGATTTTAATCCTAATAGTTGAAGTGTCACTCCAACATCACCTTCATTCAATTGACTGATTTATTTTAATTAATTAATTAATTAATTAGTTCTTTTTGAGACAGAGTCTCGCTATGTAGTTCAGGCTGGCCCTGATTTCACTTTGTAGTCCAGGTTGGTCCCGAACTCACAATGATCCTCCTGCCTCATCCTCCCAGGTGCTGGGATTACAGGTGTGTACTACCACACCTGGCCTCACCTTCATTCAATTTAATTTGTTAACTAATGACTGTATCCAACCTACACCAAATGAACTGGGATTATATAAATGTGTGAACTGAAAGGTGTTTCATGAGAGAGATGCCTACCAAAGTTACCACCAACGCATGCTCATTCACTTAGCATGCACCAGGCACACCTCTGTTAGAGAACAGATCGATTTCTGACCCCCTAAAATGCAAGCTGGATATACATATACTGAAATTGATCATTCCAAAGTTGATCATTCCAATAGTACATGTGATTCTATTGTTTCAAAAACATCTCATCTATTTAAAGCTGAGTGAGAAGAGGTGACTATAATGATTTTAGTGAAAATATCAGGAAGCTTCTTTTCAGCAAGACATGTAAGGATATTTTACCAAGTACAGAACACCTATAATGCTAATGTTTTAAATTTTGTTTTATTCAATAACAGCACTAAAGAGTCTGGTGAGAGAAATCTCTCATGGTTCTTTTTTTTTTTTCAACCAGGAATTGAACTCAGGACCTTGAGCTTGCCAGGCAGGCAAGCTGCTGAGCTATATCTCAGGTCCCTCCCCTGGTTCTACAAACTACCAAAATGTACAGACTTAACTAAATGAAAGAATGCTTGCTTGTCTAGTGTTTTTTTTTTTCTTTTTTAAAGACGAATTCTTTAGTACAACCTGTTCAACTCTACAGTGGAGTGTAACATTTAAATATCATTTTTATGACTTCTGGAGTGCCCACAGTATGTGAAGACAATGATTAGTTAATTTTGATGCCATTCCTTTATTGCAGCATTTAACAAAAATGATATTTACAGGCATCTGTTTTCCTTTGTACAAGGATTCTTAGCTCAGCAGTACACTCGGGTACTTGTAGAAGAGTGCAGGTTTTGCCTTGATATTATCGGAAAACATGTGTTAAATCTGGCCCACATAAATGAAAATACAGGAAATGATCAGTCACTTTCAGCACCATCAGGAAAATGTCAAATGTTACTTTAACAAAGTCAGCAAAATATGACAAACAAAAACATTCCGGTGGAATACATACAGTTTCTTAGGCTGGCTGTTTGGATCCAATAATTTTTGGAGATCTAAAGTCAGTTTTCAGTTGAAGAAGTTATAAGACTCTGAAATTAGAGGATTTATAATCACATACTGCATAGGAAAGGATATCATAAAGTAAATATTTGATATGAGAATTCTCCACCTTTCACTAGGAGCAGTTTGCAGCTCTGTGTTCCAAGTAGAACCTGTTGTCTTCTACAGCATATTTTATCCTGGTGCTGAGTGCGGGTGTGCTTGGCATCAATGTGGAAATGTGAACAGAGGTAAATCTATTACCAAGAACAGCTGGCTTTCTTTGGTTGAGGTTTAATGATCACAGCTTTCCACTCTCAAATATTTCATGACTGATTTTTAGTTTTAGGCATTCAAAGTAACTGCAAGTGATCTCGTCTTTGCCTTGGTGAATTGAGGCTACCACTAAAAGTTACCACAACAGAAACAGTCCCTCATGATTGGACGTTGGTAACAGTTAGAGGAGAATATTCATGCCACCAAATGTAGAATAATTACATGTTTTTGAAATTAAAACAAAGAGATCTGTAATCTGTTGCTGGATATACCACTTGTGTAATTAAATTTTAAGCCCATATATGAAAGCGGGAGGATATTTGTGACACAAAGAGTATGAATTTTGTAATGAAATGATTTGTTGATTGGGACACAATGTGGAGTCAAATTATGTCAAGTGCTTGAAGTGTGAATTGTGATTAGTATTACTTTTATTATTGCTGAAATCTTCAAAGATAGCATATACCAGCTATATTTTTTCCGATTGCATGTGTTCTTATGTGGGATTCTATGTGACTCTGGTATTCCTCCATCTAAAGCTGAGGTTCTGTGACCTATCCCTCTGAATCTAGGTGAGTTTCTGACAAGGCAGGAGTTATGTTGTGTGGCGCATGATGTTGGTTCAGAAGAGATGGGGCAGCATTTCACCTGCTCCTTTGGTTTGGTTGCTCTTAGAACCTAGTTATCAGACAGTGAACTATACTAGGGTAGAACATGCAGAAAACAGAAGGCTGATGTCTCCTGTGTTTCTTCTGACAACTCAGAGGAGTTTGGAGCTGAATTCTAGCATTAACCGTCAGAAAGGTTAGGTGAATGAGGGTTTGAATAGCACCAGAGCCCAGCCAATCAGTCACTTGCAACATTCACCACTGTACTCACCCTGAACTGCTGACCCACATAATCTGGGAGCAGAACCAAATGCAGTGTTCTGTGCCACCAAATATGGAGTGATTATATATCCAGCAACAGAAGGTAGGAAACCTTGGCAACTTTTCACTTGTATGCTTGCTGCTCTGAGTGCACCAGCAGAGACTAGATAGACTGACAATTAAGAGAACTCTTGCTTTCTGCTACACTTGGGGGGCATTGTTTGCGGTGGTCAGTAAAAGAGTATGAATAAAACTATTTTGCTAATTTAAGGAAATTTCAGAATCCTGTAAGACACAATTTGAAGAGAAAGCCTCACTTTGAATATTGTATATTGTTCTCTGTTATTGTTTGCACATCAAATAAGCAAGATTGACTTTTATTATCAGATAATGTGTAATAAGGTATCAGATGTAGTAACATATCAGGTCACATGTTCTGACTGATCTCAGATCACTCTTAAAATTTGGGGCAAACCATGCAATCTGAGAGATAGAAAGTTCAAGAACTGGAGCCAACCATAAGCAAGAGCAATTTTAGCTCAAGTAACATTATATTTCAGTGTTTTAAAAATAATGAAAACGAGAAAAGTAATTTGCATGGTTACTGAAACATAATGCAAATATTAAATTTCATGAGAAAAGCAGGACAGTGGGTGTCGCTAGACTTATAGAGCTGGTTAAACACACCTTGGGCATTCTCCTAGAACCAGCACATCCACTGCTGGAACCAGGAAGCGCGTGCCTATAGAGGACTGTCATATGGCAGCCCACTGTGGACAGTTCACAGTTCCGGAAGCCTTTGCCCTCCTGCCTAAGACAGAGGCCATTAGGGAAATATGTACAACATGGTTTTCCAGATTCTGGGAGTCAAGGCTGGAGATGCAGCTCCGTGGAAGAGTACTTGCCTACCTAATGTGCTGCAAGGAGGCCAGGGGTTCGATGTGCAACCCCAAAATAAAGGAAAAGACTTAGGACACAGAAATGAAGCCCAGTGACTGAAGGAAAACAAGAAAGTAAGAAAGGAAACAGAACAATTAGCTGCAAATATTTTGCTTACATGAGCAGAGTAACTCTAGTGGTGAGAATAAATAAGGATAAGTAATACAATAATGGATTTGAAAAGTTAGATTGTATCTTTCAAGGTAAAAAAATAGTTTTTACTTGTTCCCAAAGACTATCCATAACTGTCTTATTTCAAATTTTGTTTCATTTACTTTAATATTAAAACTGAAAAACAATTATTATATTTATATTTATAAAATATATAAATTTATATATTTATGTTTATAAAATATATGAATTTATAAAATATGTAAATATATATTTCATGTTGTATTAAGGGAGAAATAAACAAGATGACTGGTGGATATTCAAGGTAGTATTGGCCTAAACCCTGGACAGAATAAAACAAGTAATATTTGCTTTCAATTATTTCTGTATTAATCAGTATCATTTGGCTGAAGTGTATTTAATAGAAGAGTAGAAAAGAGGAGAAAAGCCAGGTTAAGCACACAATATGAACAATAACCTAACGTCACAATCCTTCCATCGAGAGAGCAGTGTGACAGGTCATGAAATGAAGGGGATAGAACTGACCTCCCTGTACTTATGCTAGTAGGAAGTCTCTACTGAGGACACGAGGCATGAAAAGAGGAAAATTAAACTTCAGAAATGAGGTAGAATAAAATTTGCAAAAGCTTGTTTAAAGAATGTAACATAATTTTTGTTGTTGAAGACTATTTTAGACAAAAACAGGGCTCCAGAATAGTATTTTTGTGGTGTTCCTTAACAACAAAAAAATATGTTAAATAAACCAAATGATCAAAATTGAAATACGATTAAGCTGAAAATAAAGTGACTCCAATTAAAGAAATAGATTAAGACATAAAAAAGCACCTCACTGGAAAGAAAAGCTTTAGACAGAGTAAGGTACGAATATGATGGGAGCCAAGGAACTGATTAAGAGAAAAGAATTCAGGGTGCAACTATGAGTTAAAAAAAAGGAAATAATATATAAATAAAGTAAACCGTACATAATATTACCAACCAGCATATACCTAAACATTGATTTGAAAGTTTTCTGAAGACTGAATTAAATTGTGACTAAAAAGATATGCAGTAGGCCCTAACCTACTAAGACCTACTAGCTGTGAACTCCCACAGATACTAATGGGCCTGGCATTACTAGCATTTGTAGATGTGCACACACTTGTGGAGGCAGCACAAGTGTCTGCCGGACACTGTCACAGCCGTGTGCTGTGAGCTCACTGTACAATGTGATAGTGTGCAGTCAGAGCCAGGGATGTCCTGGGATGTCCGGAATCAAGAGGAAAAGCAGTGGTGATGTGAAGGGGACTGCTAGGAAGTGCAAACAATATAACTGTGTATTTGCGTCAAAGATGTATAGGACTCCTTTTGTTGGGATTGTGAATAAATCCAACCTATAAATGTTCTTCTGGAGCAGAACTCATTCGTAAGTATGGGCTTTACTGCACCGGGCTTTCAAACATCAACTTGTTCTGCTATTTGAAAGGACACAGAGAAAATATAAGGATAGATTTAAAAAAAAACATGAGCACCCAGGACAATTGGTAAGTTGGAATCTGTTACCAAGTGTTATGGTTGATACATTTTGTCAACTTGGGGAGTCTAGAGGTTTGGCTGAGTGACTCAGCAGGAAGCCAGGGTGCTTACTTTGTATACATCCTGAGCCTGTGGAAGTGGAGGGCATGGAGATTGTGTGAGAGGTACACACCCCCGTGGGTGGGGGTAGGTTGTTTACAGTGTAAGGGAAGGAGATAGGCTGCTTGTGGACATTCCTCCCTTTTTGCTGATTGTTTTGCTGCCCTGAACAGTTTGCCCTCTGCATGTGCCACTCTGCCTCTGAGCCAGCCAAGTATGGACTGAAACCTCCGTAAACTGTAGGCTAAATAAACCTTTCCTTCCTTCATTTTGGGTGTTGAGTATTTTGTCTCAGCAATGAGAGAAAATAGCCAAGACACCAAGAAAGGTAAATATCTAGATACTTTCACATTTCATCAGTAAATATTTAGAAAGGAGAAGATGGAGCATTTATGCTCACATAGGTATAGTACAGAGTAACTATGAACATTGTGTCATCTCCCTAGAGTAAATAACTGAAAGAGTAAATAAGACTCAAAGCTATAGTAGATATAGTGAAAGGGAAAGGAACTGCTCAAAGGGAAGTAACAACTGAGATGGGGACAGGAGAAAGAAAGGGGTACACACACACACACACACACACACACACACACAACAGCTAACATCATTATACCACTGATTTCTATTAGTTCATTGAAAGGAACAGGGTCTATATTTTTTTATCAATTTTATATACCTGTATCTGGTAATCTGAGCAACTACTTTGCAATAACAATATGCTATATAATGATCAGTATTATCTATCATCTTCTTTTGAAATTTTGTATCATTTTTACTTATTTATTCTTTTTAAAATAAAAATTTAAAAAGCACACACAAAAAAACATTCTCAAACTGAGGATGCGTGATCCTGTGTCTCTTCAATGGAGTAATTGTACATTAAATCTTGTAAACTTTACCACATGAGAATCACAATTTGGGTCATATCACTAAGTTAAATAAAATAAAATAAATAAATGTTTGCTAATCACCTGGCTTTACATGTAATAGATTCTGTAATTTCAAAGACTTTTATATTAGAAGAAAATTATTCATCATATTATATATGAACACTAAAATTAATGTTTTGATTACTTAATTCTAAGACCAGAACAATAAATTTTTAAAAATTTGGAGACCTTAGATTATTAATAATTATCACTTTCATTATTCCCATGCATTTTTCACTTGTGAAATTCAGGTTTTCTCTGTCTATAGTAAAGAAACATTGGATTTGATGTTGTTCTTAGGAAACTGTTATATTAATTTAATCACTGAATTGCCTTTGAATGAACAATTAAATATACTTTCATATCACTACACTTACAAGGAAAATAATTTGTTTTTATTTTAAAAATAAGTCCAGGCTACCTATCTTGAAACAGGTCTAGAAAACTGAGTTTTACAATGCATCATAATCTAAAAATATAGTGACAACAGCACATTTCCATTGTTCAATTACATATAGCCCACTTTATATTGATTATGTAATTTTGTCTTCAAATTTGCAAATATGGTTTGATAAATTTTCTTAGTAGACATTTCCATTTGGGTGATTCTAGAGAAAAGAACCACATGTGATTTGGGACAGACTCATTCAGCTCTCCCAAGAACAAGGACTCACAAACACGGTTGGTAGCTCCCACACAGTAACTGACCTGGACGTTTGAATTGCTGACCTTTCACTGAAGGAAACACTGGCAAGTCCTCTGTGGAGACTTTCTCTTTGCACTTGCTGTGAGTGAAAAAGTGTGAACTGTTGCCTGTAACTTGTTTATTTTTAATGGATTGAACTGCTTTCCGGGTTTATGTTCTTTCATATTTTTTTTAAACCTCAGTGAAGAACACTAAACTCATATTATATTTTGATTGGTGCCATACTCAATTTAGACAGTATATTTTCCTCTGATTATATTTTTTGAAGTTTTGGAATAGAAATAATCCTATTCATGCTATATTTTTAAAATTGCCACTTTTTGTTACTTCAGGTATATATGGATTTTCATTGTCAATTCTAAAATGTTGCATAAAATACTAAAATATTACTCTATGGTATTTATTATGAAAGTTATTTAATATCAAGAAGAAAACACATAGTCAGATTCTTTGTCTAGTCCACAATAATTCTAAATAATTTTGATAAACAGTTTATTGTCTATAATGAAGAAACATATTTTCTTTTCTTTGTAAGTGAGATTTGAAGTTTAAAGGTTTAGCTTGAAAATTCAGACACTACAATCTATTATCTATACAAAAATCTTTTATCAAGTTTTTCCTGGTTATATAATTTTGTAATTAACACTCAAAAATAATCCAAATCTCCAGTCTATGGATGTAATTTTTAAAAATTAGTTTTAAATTGTGACTTACAAAAGCCTGATAAATCCCTCTACTCCTTAAATGCTGGTTCTAGATGCCATAAATACAGAGGTCTATGGATACACACTGCAGCACAAAATACACTCACAAGTGCATTCCTTAGCAGCCAAGAAGTCCCAGAACAAGGATTGCTTAAGGGCTGAAATGTGACACTCCAGAATTCATACACCGAAGCTTTAAACCCCAGCACCATAAAATTTGAATGTATTTGAGGATAGAGTTTTAAATAACCAATTAAGTTAAAATAATGTATTTAGAATAAGCCCTAATGCAAGATGTCTGCTGTCCTTACAAAAAAGGACACATGCAAGACACGGAAAATAGGAACACAGAGAAAAGACAATATGAAAATACAACAACTCATAACTATAAGTTAAAGAGAGAGATCATAGGATGAACTAAATCTGCAGAAAATCTTGATCTTGAATGACTAGGCTCCAGAATGGTGGAAAAACAAATTTCTATTGTTCACAACAACCTACCTATGGCATTTGGTTATGAGAACTCTAGCAAAATGAAAACTCACAGACAAAACGAGAACTTTCAAATGCCACAGTTTAATGAATCTATATACATTACACAAAATGAAGCACATAGAAAGGAATAGTTGAGATCAGAATACGTTGCAAGGAGAGAAGGACCACACTAGCTGAGTCATGGGGATTGTAACAGCCATGTCTGTCTGTCTCTGTCTGTCTTTTCTCTGTCTATTAATTCTCTGTCTCTCAGTCTCTCTGTCTCTGTCTCTCCCTCTTTCCCTCTCTCTCTCTGTCTCTCTCTCTCACCCTCCCTCTCCCATATTAACTTGCCCTGCTTGTATTTTGTCTGAGCACTGAGTTCAAGGCCCGAGCTTGGAGACTCCGTAATGGAAACTGCCTCAGACAGATGGACACTTGCCATATCAGAGGGATATAAAGAAATGCACACCTGATGCTATTAATTGCCTCACATTTTATTCCTGTTTCTTCTGCAGAAAGGACTTCAGGGTGATTGATTGTAAAAAGAATATTTGAAGTGTTTCAAGTGCTTCACATGTACTGAATATATATGGAGATTTTGGTGTACATGAATACATCTATTGGTCATATCTTTACATCTATGTTCAGAATATATTTATAGTGTATTTATCTTATGTAGCCTATGGAGTCTCATAAATTACTATTCTATCATAGCTTAATCTCCCATGAATTATGCCCATGACTTACATGTTACTTGCTGTGCTTGTTTTAATCTATTCTTGTTTATTTTCCTATGTAAAATGGTCTTGAAAGTTCTTATATAGGACGATACTGACATGTTAAATATAGATTAAAATTTTTCAGATAAAAATTAAAATTTCAGTCTTCTGTTTCCTTTCTCTATTCAGTGCCTTTTCATGAAACTCAGAATTGAAGTAATAAATTGATTGTTGGGAAGCCCTATTGATATGTTAGAGACTGTGATTTGGGCTAGCTAAACAGAAATAATGAAATTTCCAAAATCCTTCAGGAAATTTAGCTCTGTCGATACATTGACTCATCCCTTCAGCAAATGTTGACACAAATCCCACAATCCAAGGATTTGTACAATGTACTGTGGAAGAGAGAAAATGAATTAAGTATTGTCTGTCACCTCAAGTTTGGCAGAGGCAGTGTGGTGAATTACTCACATTTCTCTTTTCCTGGGATACAGAAAGGCTAAATCTGCCACCCTACATTTCAGTGAAGAACAGGCTAAAACGTCCAAATACTGATCCATCAATAACAAGTAAACAGAAAATGTGGTATATCTAAGCCTGACCCTTAAAACTCTTCAGCAACATTGTATCTTATCTCCTCCTTTTGTGATACAAACTTTTAAGTCATTTGAGTTGTACATATGTAATGGTGCAAGGTGGAAACCTCCTGCATCCTCAAGTGCAAGTAGAAGTGAGGTGCTTAGTAGAGCAGTGACCTGAGCATGAAACAAAGCTTCCACCATTAACACAACCTGTGCTGAATAAAATCATCAATAGCTATTCCAATGCAAACCAGAAATTTATGTGCAGTGATTCAGTGTATTGGGATACTGGGAATCTGGCGATGGCTCTTCAGGATAAAGTCCTGCCCAGAATGTATAGAATATCAATTAGAGGTAGAACTCACAAATTTGAGCACATACAAATGGGTTAAATGACACTGCAGAGAGGTCATAGTAGACACAAAAAGTATGCTGAAAAACATGATTTAGTGAAGCTTCCAGGAGCCCAGTTAGGCAAGTGGGAGTAGATATGTTGCAGAGTTGCAAATACAGCTGGGGATATAGCTCAGTGGAATAAGCGCTTGCCTAGCAAGCACAGGGTCCTGAGTTTGATCCCCAGTACCACACACACACACAAAAAAAAGCAGAGTTGCAAATACAGTGCTGAGTTCCAGTCTGTTTTGGTTTATGATTTTGTAGACATGAACATGAAGATGCTGGGAAATCTTCCACAAGAGTGGGTTCGTAACAAAGTTACGGTCAGCAAGTACAATTTAGTGTGCTCAGAATGGGTTAGATGATTCGTGAAACCATGCAGAAAATGCAAATATTATTAATAATTCAAGCATATCTACTACAAAGCATTGCCCTATGAGATTGTTCTAAGTAATGTCCCCCATGGACCTCCTCGGGACACATGCTATGGAGAAACATGTACAAAGGAGAAAATAGCACATTTTGGTGGAATTGCAGCTAAGTGTCATTTATGTGTTTATGACTTGTTCATAGTCCCAGAATAAACAACACTGTAAACAAAATTCTTTGATAACCCAAAGACATGGAGAATGTGGCCACTGATATCAAAACTAGTATCTAAATATAGTTTTATAATGTTGTGATGAATATGCTATGGCCCCACATACACCTTCTCCTGACAGAATAAAATCCACAGCTTTAATGTGAGAAGAATAAGAGAAGTATGCTTCAGGTATAAATATAACTATGTCTTGTTTTATTTGGTTTTATGTTGAATTTCATGACTATTGATTAACTGGTGAGGTACATTTTTACTATCATGTGTTCTGAATGTCTCAACTATATTTCAGTAAACAGAAATTCTGTAACTTTTATAAAGCAGGTAATAATGGGTTGTAGGAGCTAGTCTGGTTCTATGAGGTGCCCTAAACATAATTCTCCTGTTCCTTAGATGAAGTTTATCATTTTCATCCCAGTGGGAAAGAGTCTGTGTGGCTAATTACCCTAACAGCATTCACCTCAACTAACAAAACAAGGTGTTGGGATATGAACATGTTTGTATCTCCTTTGTAAGTTAGAAAGAGAATATTTGCTTCTTGTTTGTTTGTTTATTTCAGTGTTAGTCTTGCCAAATTGTATTAAATGTGAATAATGCAAGAAGTTACAATTTTAACTTGAGGTAAAATAAATTTACAATCCTCTTTTGTGTCCACAATCATTTACAAAACTAAATATCAGTGTGAAGATATAAATTGTTGAATGAACAAGTCTGGTAGGAGGAAACATGTTTTCAGGAGAAAAAACACATAAATACCAATATTTGCTATTGCCATATTGAAAAGTCTTATGTTAGCATGTGAGCTATTCTTTTTCAAATTTTGTATTAGACTCTATGGGAGGCTCAAAGAAAGACTTAAAACAGTAACGAATGACAGATTATTGCTTGGTATGTCTTGGGGCAGCTGGTCCTCATATTCTTACACAGAAAGGATAGAGATAGGATTTATACTACCAAATAAAACCAAATCTGGAGTTGGATGAAGAAGGATTTTACTCAGAAGAAAGGCAGTCACGATGCTGGAATGTTTCCTCTTTAGAAATTTGCAGGACTCTGCCTCAGAAGTAAAGAGAAAAAGGCCTTAAAAAGAATAAGGAAAGTCCATCTGTTCACACTTTTGGTTCAGGTCTCTTATTTCTTTGCTGAGTTTCTGTCCGGTTGACCTGTCTCTTTGCGTCAAGCAAAGAGTCAGTGCAAACAGCAAAGGGAAGTAGGAGAGCCCTTAAGAAATGATCCGCTCTGCTGGACGGAAAAGCCCTGCCCCAGGAAGCGCCCACGCCCAGGGAAAGCGGGTCTGGGGAAGTACCTGTTCAAACTCAGGGGCCTGCAGAGATTGGGGGCTGGTGGGGAGGAGAGAAGAAGCCTGTTGAAGTTTGAGCAAGAGAAAGCAGAGGGCAAGCACTTGCTCATTGTTGTTTCTTTATTTTAACACAATCATTGCTATTGACTAAAGCAAATGAAATTGTTTTCAGTGGAAGAGCTACCACCGCTTGGACTCCGACACAGCAGGATGCACTAGAGGCCTCTTGTCTAGGCCTTTCAGCCTCCGGGCTTGGCAGCAGAACATGTTTGGAAACATTGAACACACTGTTCGTCTCACGGTGTCCTTTTTCTTAATTCTTTCCTGATTTAATTAATGCGTTCTGCTACGCAAAGTGTTAAAAAACAAAGCTTTACTTATGGATTAATACACATAATAAAGACTCGACTTAGAATTTCATAGCACAGACCTGTATGGAGCCAGCAGGCTGCACATACCGTGGCTGCAGTCACAGAATATTAACATCACAATGACAATACCCCTGAAGTCACACCCTGAGAAACCGTACAGGGAGGGTGGGACTAAGTACACAAAACTACACAGCTGGGTCCTGTGTTCAGAGCAGTGAGAGAATTAGTTTCAGATGCACGTGCAGCATCCATCCAAGCAGCACTGACCTGTATTGTTCTCATCAGGCCACTATCTACGTGTATTATCAATATATCCTGATTTATCATTATTCTCATGGTTATAAAATCAATCTTTTGGCAAGTAAACTACCTGTGTCTACTGCACTTAACATTGCTAACTTCTTTCTTAAGCACACTTCATAAAATCCCTAAAGGGAGAAGATTATAACTGTGAATGCTGATTTTCTACTTCCAAAGCTTGAGTTCCAGTTCTACTGCTTAGGATTTATGCAACTTTGAAAAAGTTACTTAATCTCATTTCCGCCACTCACCTTAACCTTACCCCAGGCAAATAGATCTACTGATATGGAGATTTAGAATACTGCACAGAAAAACTCAGACTATTAGGGGCAAAATAAGTCTTATTTAATTTGGCTTATAGCGCAAAGTATACTGAAACAGACAAGTTTCAGGTACTAGTCTCCCATTTATGTAAAAATTGAATGGTTGCACAAAATATCCCATGGATGCCAGTGCTAGGTACCAAGTGAGAATATAAATACATTATAAAATTATAAGATATGTGGATGTGTGTGTAATTGGTTAGTAATTGTATACGAACTATTTTTTTTTTTTTGTGGTACCGGGGATCGAACTCAGTGTATACGAACTATTTATAGCATTAGGATTTACATGTGTGTGTGTGTACAGTGATTTATGGCTTTAAATGTAACAGTAGAAATTATTTTGAGGCTGGGATCATAGCTCAGTGGCACAGCACCTGCCTGGCAAGCGCAAGGTCCTGAGTTCTATTCCCGATATTTCCCCCAAAATGAAATTATTTTAACATGAATAATATTTAACATGAAAACCTTTACCAAATTTCTGTGATTTTTTTATGCTTCTACCAAACTCTAGTATATTTGAACTATTGAAAGGATTAACCATCAGTCAGTAGTAGTAGCAGTAATAATGTAGGAGTTGCTGTATTACAGAAACTGTACTAAGTAATTCGCACAGTAACTGCTATTTTTCATTTCTCAATAAAAATGTAGCTGTAGAGGGTTTACTGACTACCAGTGGTTGGTGAAAGACTTACTAGCTGTCATAACATTATAACCCTCATACAAGGCCTCGTGTAAAGGAAAGATGATAGATGACGGATAAATATGTAGATTGGAACATTATATCAGTTCATGGAATTTCAATTCAATACTGATCCCAGACAGTCTTTTGCAGTTCTGAGGTTTATAAAATTTAAACTTTGTATGAATCAAAAATTTTATTAAAAAGTAGAATTCCTCCAGAAATTAAAGGCTCATATTTTCCTTGTGACTCATAAGTTAAAAACGAATCCACAGTTTCTGAAGGCATTTTGTCTGAGTGGAGGCACTCCTTGTGAATGTAGGGAATGCTGCCATGGGTCAAGGGAGATGGACTTCTATATGTTTACAACTAAACCTATTTGAAATAATTTGTTTGTACATTGCCACTTACTAAAATTTTGTATTTGCTGGATGGGGACTTGTATTTTTTAAATAAATTTACCTATCTCCTAAAACTACAATACATTTCTTCTATGATGGGAATTATGATGCAGTAACAACATAATGATGCCTTAGATACAGAGTCCCAGGGCAACATTTCACAGAAGAAAACAAAACAGGAACAAAATAAACAAAAAAACTAAAAATGGCTTGTATATGGTCCCCCAAATTTAATCATACTAGACATATTGATACTGTAGCTAGAGTTTAAAAGATAAATCTGCTAAAACCATACAAAGTGCTGCCATAGTCAAGAGACTCTTTTTTTTCACCCTGAGGCATTTTTTTTCTGAGTGTGACAATTACCATTATTTTAAGTATATGAATCAGCTAGTATTTATGTCCCCCCCATGTGTTTCCTTTTTTTCATCCCAGTCCTATGTATTGTGATACATTGGTGTTATGGTTGATATATTGCGTCAACTTGGGGAGTCTAGAGGTTTAACTAAGTAACTCAGCAGTTGTAAATCTTGGGGTAAAAAGGACACGCCCTTAACCTTGTGGGATGTTGTTTGTTATGTTAATTTGGGAAATTTAAAAGGTTAACTATGTGATTCAGCAGGAAGCCAGGGTGCTTCCTTTGTATACATCCTGAGCCTGTGGAAGAGGAGGGCATGGAGATTGTGTGAGAGCTACACACCCCCTGGGTGAGGGTAGCCTGTTTACTATGTAAGGGAAGAGATGAGGCTGCTTGCAGCCATTCCTCCCTTTTGCTGGTTGTTTGCTGCCGTGAATGTTTGCCCTCTGCCATGTGTCACTCTGCCTCAGCACCTGCCAAGTATGGACTGAAACCTCCACAAACTGTAAGGTAAATAAACCTTTCCTTTCTTCATTTTGGGTGTTGGGCATTTTGTCTCAGCAACTAAAGTAACCAAGACAGAATTTGGTACCAGTAGAGTGGGATCATTGCTGTGACTATACCTGACCATGTGGTTCAAAAGCCTTTGGAAATTGCTTGTGGGAAGAGTTTGGAAAGGTTTGGAGATGTCTGGTCAGAGCTTGGAAGACCAAAAGGCTGATGGAAATCCTGCCGGTAAAGACCAGGTTCAGGAGGTTTCTGTTGGGAAGGACTGCATTGGCTGTTGGACTCCAGATGATGTATGTTATGGCTTGGCAGAAAGTTTGTCTGCATTTTGCTCATGTCCAGAGACTTTGCCTAAGACTGAGATTAAGGGTGGCAGTGAACTGATTAATCTGGCACAAGAAATTTCAAGGCAGTCAAATGTTGGGGCAGCAGCACGGTTATTGTTGGGGGCTTTTAGCTAGATTCATATTGACAATCAAGAGCAAAGAGCCCAGCAGGATGATTTAAAATGTTGTGAGTTTGGCCAGAAAGGAAGCTCCAGTAAAGCTGTGGACTGCAAAGATAAGGCTGACGAGATCTCTATTGCTATGAAGGAACAAGAGAATGGAAAAGATGGCCTGAGGGCATCACAACAAGCAGCAAGTCTCCACCATTTGCAGCCTCAAAACTGTAAAGGTGAGAGACCTTGCCTTGAGAAGGAAGCCAAAGAGTGCCATGTTCCAGAATGGTGGTGGCATAGAGAATTTGCTCCTCAGCATTGGGTTCAGTATGCCCAGCGATCCAGGCACTCGACCCCTAAGGCCAAGAGAGAGGAGAGTTTGGCTACTGCTCCAGGTACCAGCAGACCTTGGCATCATCCACGTGGCCCTAGCTTTAGGTGCAAGGAAAATGCAAGAGTTCTGGGGTTAAAGAGTCTTCCACTGAGATTTCAGAAGGCGTGGGAGGCCAGGCAGTGTGCCCCAGAGAGAGCAATATGTGAGGCTGTGAGTGTGAAGCAAAAGGTGCCCTGGACACCTCAGAAGTTTAGAAAAGACAGGAACGTGGTTCATCTAAGGAAAGCTGCAAAGAGGGAGCAAAGCGAGCCTAAGAGAGAATCCGTGGGAGCTGTAACCACAAGAAGTGCCATAGGGGTGGACTCATGTAAGCTCTTTGGAGCTCACGATGTGCCACAAGTTGCTTCAGATGCTGGATGTGGAATTACAGGACACAATGTTAGCCCTGCTGGATTTTGGAACTGCTTTGGTCCCAATGCTCTATATTACTCTGTTGGTGCCTTTTTTTTTTTTTTTTTTTTTTTATTTTAGAAACATAAAAGTACAAAAACATATTGACAAACAGACACCCATTAGCATAGAAAATAGTACAATCACAACTAATCTATAGACAAGGTGATATGGTCTCAACAGTAGTTGTTGCTTTATCCATTGATATCTTCGAATTGTAGATGTATGGACCCATATACAGACATGCAAATTTAGTCAGGCAGTTGATCCTCTCAACAACAGAAAAAAAAAAAAAAAAAAACCA
>PVLD010016473.1:0-44832 GCA_004027595.1 Dinomys branickii | reverse complement strand
TGGAATTAATTGACAAATTCAGCAGCGTAGCCGGATACAAAGTCAACACCCAAAAATCAATAGCATTCCTGTACACGAACAACAAACAGACTGAGAGAGAAATTGAGGAAAACATACCTTTTACAATAGCAACCAAGAAATTGAAATACTTAGGAATCAATCTAACAAAGAATGTGAAAGATTTATTCAGTGAAAACCAGCATGTTCTTAACAAGCACATCTTCCTGTCTTCTAGCACCCTGCCTGCTTTGTTATCCCCTACCATGCTATTTTCATCACTATTACATTACCAGTTCATACCTGACACTCAGACTGTGTTGTTTTTTGCACTTGCACACAGAGTATATAGCAGCTGTCTGCTACTCACTAAGCTGCTGCATTCCTACCGACAATATGTATTTATTAAATTATATATTTAATATTAAATATTAAACCAAACTGAAGCATAGAACAGAGCTTCCCAAAATTTTATCTGGATGCAAAGCTTTAGTGAAAATATAGGTTTTACCACAAGATAGATGCAAAGATTACAAACAAGTTAAAATTGTTATCAGACATTTTGTTCTCTCCAAGTAGGATATTTTATTTCTCCTATTTCTCAAGTAACTAATAAATATTTTCAGACTCTGTCCTTACCTGATTTTCCCTAATCGCAGTCACCAGATGGACTTCAATTTTCTCATATTTTTATTGCTTAAAGCAATTTCAGATCTTCTTGTCCTTTTTACCATCATTCCTACTACATACCTGAAATCACAATATACTCACCAAAGGAAGGTGGAGGTACCCATCTCTTCAAAGACGTATTAACATCATGTGACTAAAGGTGTCCCATCTTTTTCTTCAAACAAGTACGATGCTTTCCCCAAGTAAACGTTTGATAAATGTGGTTGTCTGCATTCAGCTATATGAATCTTTCATCATTGGTTCATCTCTTTTACTCACTTTTCAGCCACCTCAAAATTCTTGGAAACATGAAAAACTTAAATGAACAAATAACACTAGTTAATACCAGAAAGGGAAGACAAATCAGTCAGCCTGACACACTTGTTTTTCTATATATTCAGAATAGTGACTAGATATTTTTAAAATGAAAGGAAATATACCCTGCCATTTATATACCCTGCCATTTATTTCTGTTTTGTTAGTTGTTGTGCTGGCCATTTTAAACGCATGTATTCTTTTTCCTCATCATTCATTGTGCTGTATGGATTTATGGATGAGGAAACTAGTTTCATGGTAAGGGATGAGTAAATCTAAGCTCCGAATGGTGAGGTCTCCTGTCTCTCCATGTCTACAGACAGATTTTTCCACTGTGTTGTGAGACATAGTATCTCTCAAATCCTGGTTTAAGGGAACCAGAAAACTAGATTTTGAGAGGATTGTTTTGTCACATTAATTTTTATTGGAATTAGTTTAGACAGAGATCCAGTGTCTTTAGGGTGGTATGGCCATAGGTGGGAATTATTTCAGAAAGAATATACTGTTCTATAAATCTGAACTTTCATGTAGTAGGTTTGTTTAAAATGAAGATGATCAGGAATTCTTGGATTATATTATTGGAATTTGTCACAAGAGGAATGAAAAATAAGGCTAAAATATCCAATGCTGTATTATATACAAAGTCATGAGGAAACGGCCTATTGTGTGCTGCATTCATTAAAGCAGTGACTTTCCAAGCAACATGGCCTCATTCATTATAACCTATCATGTAGGAGTCCATGAAGTCAGAAGACATCAATATGTAGTGTTTGGAAGTGGAGGCTAGAGGTAATTTCATTATAACTGTGTAATCTGAAGTAACCTCATAATGTTGCATGTGGCTTATTGAGGTCAGTCTGAAGGGACTCAGACAAATGGTACGCCTTTTCTGGGAGCAACCATGCCTTTGAATCTTTTCTGGGCAAATTGCTGGTAGTATGTGCAGATGGTTAATGCATTGCTGAACTTTGTTCTGCTCAATGTGGGAAGCCACCAGGGTGCGGGACACTGGGACATAGGCACTGCAGCTTATTCATCTTGATACTTTCTGCCCCAGCATGCTGTTTGTGATTTGTCTTTAATCTAGTTCCCCATGCCTGGCAGCCATCTGCAGCGCAATCTGGAACAAGGGAGACCAGAGCATGTCTGGCATTAGAGGAGACGTGTTTATGTGAACTGGTGAAAAAAGAGTGAGACAGTAGGAGAAAGAAAAGCATCATCTTGGGAAGGGAGAACATGAAGTGCAAAGGCACCAGTGCTGACTGTAAGAGCATCACAGGTTAGTTCCTGGCCATGAGACGGGGGTGGAGAAGGGCAAACAGGACAATGTGGGGCTTGTCAGAACCTGCCCCTTTAATTCAGCAAGGCAGCTGGACTTCTTCATGAGGATAAGGACTAGCCACTAAGAAGTTGTAACCTGAAGGTCAGATTTATATTTTGGAAATTTTACTCTACAAAAAAAACATAATTTCAGAGACTGGCCAATCATAAAAGCTATATATAAATAAGAAAGTAAGGCAAGTGAAAGAAAGATGAACAGAATATATATGACATGTCCCATAAAAGAAACAGGAAATTCACAGAGGTAATCTCATTATATACTTAAGAAATCATAATCTCACTGGTCATTTAGGAAATGCATGCTATAATAGTAAGTAATAATTTTTACCAATCTGATCAACACATTTGAGGATATTGAAAACATCTGCTGCTAGTGAAGGTACATAGACAATGTTTATGAAGTTTCTACTGAGGTATTTACGGCAAGAGCAATTGGTAGCATCTGCAAACATTTAAACTTTCCAAAATCGTTTGAGTTGACAGTCCCACAATGAGTAATCCATCCTACAAAATTAGAAACCCAGTTTGTAAAGATATACATATGATGTTCATTATAATATTGATTGTTAGAAGTCAAACAGAACAAAAATTGGGGAAGAATAATCTTTTCTTGTTATGATCCTTTCATTTTTGAAGTTCTATTCTCAGTCCCTACTAACTCCTGACTCCTTGATATCTAGGAGGCACCTCAAAGTAGAAGGGAGAGAGTCTGGGGTATTCATCCCTCACTCGGCCCATTTTTCCTTGAAGGTCCAGCCTTGATAGTGCATGCTTTTCTCCGATGTGACCACAGCTTTATGACAACAGTCATCTCTTTGTCCTGCTAGGTCATCTCTTGCCATGTTGAAGTAATTATGCTCTGTTCCTCTTCCTGATCAGGTTTTGAGGAGAAATGCTTTCCTTTCAAGTATTTATTTTATTCAACTTTTAAATTGTCCTTTTCAGTGTACCTAATCTTTCATGTCAGAACCCAGTGAACAGAGAGAGAATGGTTTGGAGGAGACAGCTGGGTTTGTCCTTATAGAATTCCTAAGTGACATGAAGAGAAATACCAGTATTGAATGCAATAGTTCTGGTGATATATAAAATCAATCTCTTCCCAGGGAGCTCTCAATGAATTGTCAGCTCTTTCTAGGACACTAGGTTTAGGGGAGGAGGGTCAAAAACGAAGATATTTTGCCCTGTAATAGGAAAATATCAAAGAGATCCAATTTTTGCTATACTTCCCTTGAGTCTCACTCTGAGAATATTTGCTAACTCTCCACAAGATTGAGGATTTCATAAAGGTAGTAGATAGAAATTGGTGTTTAAACATTCAGCTTTCAGTTGTGCATATGTGTGTGTGTGTGTGTGTGTGTGTGTGTGTATATATATATATATATATATATATATATATATTCACATCCTGGTTTTCCATTGTCTAGTTGGTTGGGTGACCTTTCCAAAATACTTCATCACCTTAAGACTCAATTTCCTTATTTTTGAAGTGGAGCTTTTAATAGTGTCTCTTTGTTCACTAGTTATGGGGGTAAATGATTCTAGATGTAAGCATGTTATAAGGATTCCTAGGACATAATAGTGGCTTCATAAAAATGAACAGTTATTATTAGCTATCATCCAAGGACTCTGTCAGCAAAGGAACACAGAGTCCCATGCAAGTATGAAAGTAAGCAAAGGAAAATGTAATGGCCTCATTGTGCTTCTTTGCCTTTGCATGTGGTTTGGAACCTATAACCATATAAAAAGAGAACATGTGCAAGCCATCATCCAGTTTCATTTCCTTCTGTGATAGGGTTACGGGCCCGATAGACTGGGGACTGCCTTGGAAGCAGAAACTCTTAATTTCAGAAAGGCATTTGACACAGTTCTCCTCTGACCCTCTTCAAGTCTCCCTCATCCTAGGAAGTTCTACAATGGGGAAGAATAATCTTTTCTTGTTAGGCTCCTTTTATCTCTGAAGGAAGAACACCTACAATGAATTCATCCTTACACACTAGGATGCCTTGCAATCCTTCACATGTGTATGTAATGATCCCCTAGATTGTTAATTGCTGACACGAACTGTTATGTAGTGGGCAGTATTTTAAGAGAGGTTAACACTAGTACTAAGGCTTTGCAATCAGAGCACTCAGAGTTTAAATACTCGTTCTGTTTCTCACCAGATGTGTGTGTTCTTAAACAAGCTGCTTAGTTTCTCTGTGTTTTGATTACTTTATCTATGAAGCTGAGCTGCTAAACCTTCTCTTGTCATGATGGCTAATATTTAACAACCACTTACTGTTTCAGGTGGAGCCTCCTGTCACTCCATGATAAAGGCACTATCACTGTTACCATCATAAAGGGATACATAGACTGAGACTTTTAAAAGCGTATCACAAAGTTCACCCTGGTTTCCTGAGTAAGTGATGCAAGCAGAGTTGGACTGCAGGCAGTTTGGAACTTCAAAGCTGTGTTTCTAACTATTGCCATCGCTCAGCTTCACAGACAGCTTGCTCATAATAGATGCTCAGTGAAGTTCTACCTTGATCAAAAGGTTCATGTGCTCTTAAGGCGTGTCAGCTACTAGATTCTTGACATAAAGTAGTAATGGGATTAGGAGGACTTCATCTCATAGCAATGATGGCCAATCTTTTAGATGTGAATATACAAACTGCAATCTAAGACCTACCTTATTTTACAAAGTGCCAACACAGAACTTACATTTGAATACTGAGGTCTTAGTTTGGAAAAAAAAACAATTCATACATGACCATCTTTTGTCTTAAAAGAAGAACAATTAGCATATGTGCCAAGGTTCACAATCACTGTCTTATAGACATTACCTTCAAATAGGGAATATGGACAAAATCAAACAAAAAATGAATAAAGCGTTACAGCTTATAATTAGTGCATGAAAGGAAATAGGGTAATGTAAGAGAGAAGACTATTACAATAGAGAAGACCTAGGCAATCCTTTGGTCCAGTAGAAACACAGCATATTGGTTGACCTTAAATATGCATAGAAAGGAAAATGTGGAGTGGCTGTTAATAACTGGGTAGATTTGTAACAGTTTAGCTAACTCTTTCTAAAGAATTCTCTTCAGTACATTGCTACCAATTTGGGTCCACTTTGGCACATTTTGAGTCTTAAAAAATGATATGTGACTTAATCATTGACTGATATTATGAAGTTAGGTTTTTGAGAAGATTCACTCAGATACAATGGTAACAAGAGAGAACCATCCATATTCTTTTGCAAAACAGCAATGGAAGTCATTTATTGTAAGCATCTCCATGTATGGAATTTTACAGTGAGAAGCCCCAGGACTTTCAAACCTTACCTTCTGTTTTTAGACTTCATATTTCAACAATTGCCTAAGAACAAACAAAATCGCGCTGGCTAGCCAAGTCTCTTCTGGAGCCTCTACATTGTTTCCAGGGTAGGTAAAATGTTCCAAGGGCTTTCAACAAATAATTTCTCATCCACACACCAAATAATTTATGAAGCTGAAAGTACATAGTATCCTATGTCATGTAACAACAGTCATCTTCAACATGTTCTCCCCAGCTACAGCATGCATTACTGCACTTTTCAATTTTCCATCTCCTTCCCTTGGCTCCAGTTCCCCAGACTCTGCATTCCTGAGCAAGGATGTTATCTCCAAAAGAAAGGGCTTCAGAAATCTGACACCAGCTTTTATCTTGTGCAAGTTTCAGATATTTTTTCCAGTAAAAGTTACTGAACTGCTTGGGTTCTAAGTGTGCACTACAGTGAATGAATTTAGAAAACTTTTTTTTTTATTGGAAGAGAATCTCGTCACAAAATTTTAAAATGCCAGGCTTTTTGTAGAATTGAATACTAAGAGGCCTAGAGCAACCAGGCAACATTTCAACAATCCATATTGGTATGTCTGATTTGGCGATTCATTATAGTTCTACAGTTGTTATGATAATGTGGTATTGGAATAGGATAGATCAATGGACTTTGAGCAGAAGAGTACAGAAAGAACTTTCTCATAGGGTTCTCTGATTAAAGAGAAATGTATCACTTCAATTTGTGAGGAGAGGATTTCTTTTCAATAAATGGGGTGAATTGAATCTATGTATCTGTGTCTCTATATCTTGATCCCTACTTCAAGATTCAATGATTCCAGATTTAAATGTGGAATTTAGTTTGATTATAAAGAAATTTTGAGAAAAGTATAGAATACTTTTTTGGTGGTGGATTAAGCAAAGATTTCTGAAGTTC
Organism: Dinomys branickii; assembly: GCA_004027595.1. NCBI lineage: Eukaryota > Metazoa > Chordata > Mammalia > Rodentia > Dinomyidae > Dinomys > Dinomys branickii. Next base: position 38,282 of record PVLD010016473.1, on the reverse strand, counting down.
ATTAAATTACAGCAGGATTAGTTACTCTTTGAATTAAGATTTTATTTATCAAAAGATAGCATTAATAGAGTGATGAGGTCAACTGTATATTAGAATGAGTTATCTATGTATATTCACAGACTCATAAAAGTGTTATAAGGAACAACTGTAAATCAAAACAGAAAAGGCAGAGAAAATTATAGAACAGTAAGAAACAAATTTGAATAGATGCTTTATGAGAGAAGAAAATACCTGTGGAAAGGTATGCAATTTCTCTATGCATTAGAAAAATGTTCATTAAAACTGCAGTGAGATACTGCTACACACCAACACTGGCAAGAAGAAGAGAACAGTCACCACGTTGGCATGGAACAAGATTTCTCAATTTTATCCTTGTTGAAATTTTTCACTACATAATTATTTACTGTATGCATCAAGAAAAGAGGACGGTTGATTATTGGTGAGCCTTTGACAACACCCTTTGCTTCTGACTAGATAGTAGTAGTGCTTCCTCACATACCAGTGATGGCAATCAAAAATGCTTCCAGATATTGCTGAGTTCCTTGGTAGAGAGGAGGAAAGGCCACCATCCTCTCACTTATAACCATATTCCCTGATAGTGAAAGTATAAATTAGAATATATACTTCAATAACATCTAGCAGATCTAAATATATTCAAACTCTGCATCTCAGGAACTGGGTATTTCTCCCCAGGATTATGTAGTTAATGTTTCCACTACACACCAAGACTTTGGCAAGAAGAAGAGAACAGACAACAAGTTGTCATGGGACAGGATTTCTCCATTTTTCTGCGCTCACAGAAGCACTCATTCTAACAGCACCTAGGAGAATAGGATTCACATATTTATCAATAAGATGGATGAATACATATTCATACAATAAAAGGATACACAAAAGCAGCACATACAGACTGCACACACATAATGGTTAGCAAACAAAGCCAGACTTCAAAGAGTATATAATCTTAAAAATAGGCATAACTAACTTAGAGTCGCACAAATTAAGATAGTGTTCATTCTTGGCAGGGAGGAAGTTGAGTGAAAGGAGTAACAGGTTCCTGCTTGGGTAATGTCTTATTTCCTGACTTATTTTAGGATTATGTGTTCACTGTTAAAATTAATTGAATCTCATGCAATTTGTGTGTTATTTTGTAACTTGATTATGATTAATGGTAAATCTTTATCAAGAATTATACCTAGAGGTATTCCTTTTTGTTTTTTAGCCAAAGTTTGGTAAGTTGTCCAGGCGGGACTCAGACTTGTGATCCTCATGCCCCAGATTCCCTCATCATTGGGATTACATGTGTGCCAATGCATCCCTGAATATATTTAATCTATGCCTATTGATGAGTTTGTACATATTTATAAACTCATAACAGCACTGTAATCAAGGCACTAAATGCGTCTATTACTTCTAAAATTTCCTTGTATTCTTGTGTATGTGGATATGCATGTTTGTAGTAATTATATTTAACATGAGGTCCATTCTCTTCATGTAATTTAAAATGCTCAGTATTGTATCATTAAGGGTAGTTAACATGTTGCTCTGCAGATCTTTAGAATTGATGTACCTTATATGGTCAAAGCTTGATATCCATTCAATAACAATTCCTCATTTCCTCCTTACTGTACCACTCCCTGACAAAAGCCTTTCTATTTTTCTTGTGAGTTTGACTATTTCTAATATTTCATATCTGACCTCTCATGGCTGTGTTTCACTTAGCATACTCCTTTCTAGACTTGCTCATGTGGTTGCAAGTGGTAGACTTTTCTTCAATGAAGAATGGGATATTCCACCACGTGTATTCACCATGTTTTCTTTAAAATAAGCAGGGTTTACTTAGGACTTCCCCTGTGGCTGCATGAGGGTAGCATTGTTTGAATAATTGCATTTTTTCTACATGACTATTTAAAGCCATGGCCTATAACACCTGGCAGATTGTGGAAAGAGGAAGCTGAATTCCATTTTGTCTTCTTAATGTCATGTATGTCCTTCTGCTTCACTTTCTGTTTATCTGAGTCAGCTGATCAGAAAAGGAAATGAACCGAGTTAATATGTATATTTATACCTTGACCTAGGTTGGAATTTTGTCAGCAGAAAGATAGGAAGAATGATTTTTGGATGAAAAATAATAGTATTTCTGAAGAAGAATCTGTTATAAAAATAAAAATAATGCATGATTTAAAAAAAATGCATCTATTCCTAAAATAAAATACTGGAAAAGTGGAACATGGCAAAATACTGAGAGACTGTATTTGAATGGTTATCCAGGGTGGTTTTCCACTTTCCCTGTCTGTCTGTCTGTCTGTCTGTAATTATTAGGATTAAAATCATCTCAAGAAAAGAAAACAAAAATAGCTATTTACAATGTAACTTATTTGTTCATGTTTTCTGTCCATCAGAGAAAATGCGTACCTATTATATGCTTAAAAAGTTGTTGAACTGTACAAAACAGTGTCAAGCAATGCACACATCAGGATTATGGTGGAAAATGACCCAGTTTGTAATAAGTCATTTACATTCAAGGTTAGGTCACAAATGGATGGTAATTTTATCCTTCTGGATTAGTTTCTATTTTAGGAACCAAATATTGAAAGTTTTTGAAAAGTTAAAAAAATCTCTCAGTAACTTTTAGTTACAATGACATAAGCTATAAACATTGTCACTTGTTTGACATTATAAAAACTAATTCCATAGCAGATTTCCCTTTAGAGGTGGGTTATTCAGATATGAAATCTTCCTACTTGAAAATGTCATTGAGGAATAAACAGCTAATACAAAATCATCCCAGGAGATTAATGATATTATCAAAACTTATGAATCCCAAAGCTATAGTTAAAGTGGAAACAGAATTTCCAAATCAAATTCCTTTAAATTAGAATAATAGATCACTTATCACTCTCTTCTGTTACTATCCTGAGTTCTTATATAAGCTCCTTACATAATTCACTCAAAAATACTTTAAAGTGTTATGAATCTGCTTTGTTGATGGAAAAGGTGAAGTACAGAGAAATTTAGGAAATTACACCAGAAAAGTCACTAGCATGTGTTGGAATTGGAATCCAAATGTACACATTATATATCTGGGGTCCACTTCCAAAAGTATAAGCGTTGCTGATCTTTTGAAATGACTTCATTTTAAAATAGTACTTGCATGTATTTTGAGATGAGAAGATGAGAGACTCTAAAGCATATCTTTTTATATTAATCGTTCCTTTGTTAGGAGAACCTAATAGTCCTTCTGAAGCTAAATCTTTCCGCTTCAGCTTTACCTAGAGCTCAGAGTGAGACCAAGTTACTTATTACATTGTTAACATGTTTATTTTCATAGTTCATTCCTCAGAATTAATCCTCCCAGTATAAGGTAAGTGTATAATAAAATTCAGCTTCCTTTCTACTCACTAAAGCAAGCAACCACTTGCATCTCTGAGCAGAACTTTGTATTTAGCATCTTCATATAAGTTCTATATGTTCCTTTGGTTTTCTTAGGACTAATAATAGTCATCAGCAATGTAGTGTCTGTGTACCCCAGCAGCTCCTGAAGTTGTCCTGGAAGAGCTTCCCAAATGAGGAAAATGAAGAAAGGTAGACATTTTGTCTAAATCCTCATTTGTACATGAACGAAATGGATTTAATACATCAGTGTTATTGAAAAAAAGGCTCCAAACCCTTTCAACCACCCTGCTCCCAGGAATTAGAGATGGCTTTCTTAGCCTGTGACCAGAAGTGGGCTACAGATTGTACGGGGACCCTATAAATTATATGCATAATATATAGTTTATTTTAAAAACAAATTTTCACTTTGTTTTATTACAATTTTAGATTCACGGAAGAATTGAAAAGTAACATACTGTCTTGATTACTTTTCTCTTGTTGCTGAGACAAAATACCTGAAGCCCAAAATTACGGAAGGAAAGGTCTATTTAGCTCACAGTTTGTGGAGGTTTCATACTTGGCTGGCTCCAAGGCAGAGGGACACATGGCAGAGGGCAACAGTTCATGGCAGAGGAAAACAGTAAAAACAACAGAGCAAAAAGGAGGAGCAGCAGGCAGCCTCTTTCCCTCCCTTACATTGTACGCAAAATACCTGCCCCATAGCAGGTGTAGCATTCACATCCATTAATCAGTCATAAACTCTAGAAGCGTGTCCCATGACTGCATGAGATTTTGGAGGACACCCAGACACAAACCATAACACATAGATAGTCCCAGCTTTTCAGTATGTTAATATCTCATGTTATCATAGGATATTGGCAAAACTAAGATATTAACCTTGGTGCAGTAGTATTCCAAGTGGAAAGCTTGTAGGATTTCATTAATATTTTCTACCAGTGTTTGTTTCTGTGCTCTAGGATCTGACATTGCACAGAGTTACTTTGTTTCAGTAGTTTTCTTCCATCTTTGAGTTTCTCAGTACTGTGTTTGCTAGTTGCGACCACTAACCCTAATATTCAAATTCATAAGCTTAAGAAACATCTAATAGGTTAGTGGATCAGAGTCCTTACTGCATCTGGCTGGATCAGAGAGGCCTGCCTTGAGTCCTGTATAATGGTCCCTTGTGCCAGAGAGGCACTTTTTTATTGCTGTGCTTCTGGGACACCTCAAACCAGGCTGTTGAGATGTTTTGTCTTTGGAGCCACCCAACCGTGGATTGAATTTATGAAACTGTACATCAGATGAAATCTCTCCTTTAAGTTGTGGGTGTCAGGGATTGTCTCTCAGAGATGGGAAACCTAATTAAAACTATTGACTTTCATTACCTAGATACTTTTGAAGGCTATTAGTCAAGCACTTTGGAGAGGATCCGCAGCTTGCGTGTTTCTAATGTATTTCCCTGATTGTATTGACATTTTCCATTACAGCAAAAGAAACCCTATGAATAATGTATCTCTTTTTCCATGTACAGATCTTTGACTTCTCAGCTTCAATATATTCCTAGGTATTTTTACTTTAGACTGTTATTTTAAGGAGAATTTCAAGGAAAATGTCTTGCTGTTTTCAGGAAAGAGTGAAAAAAGAAACTTTTTTTTCAATAAATCTTTCAAGTTTTGAATGAGATTTACTTATGACTATGAAGGCAGGATCTGATGAAATGTTCCATCTTGGGAGTCTTCTCAGATAGCTCTACTGATAGCAGAATTGATTTTTGATTAAATCCTACAAGAGCCAGGGTGCATCGAAGCAGAGGATTCAAGGTCCTTATATATAACTGGTTATGTCAATCCTTCATTATTTTGCTAAAGAGGTGACACATTGAATTCTCCATTACAAAATTCCTGCTTCCCATGTTGAAGCCTTGAAATATTTTTGTATGTTTGTTGACACTGTGAAAAAATCTCATTTCTGTTTACCTTTCTTTGACCCAGTTTAGTATTTTCTGATACATCTTACCTTAAGCAGTTATTGCTGTGATGTTGGAATGGATGATTTTCTATTTTTAACTTTTTTTCCTATATTTTAATTGAAATTATTGCTCCTTAATATATTGTGTGTTTGTGCTTGTCCATCTGATATTTGGAAATCTGGGATAATTCTGTTTGTTTAGTCAATTTAAAAAAATGATCGTAAAAGTTTGAAAACTAACCCCTGGGTAATGAGAACTAAATTCAAGAAAAGCTTTAACCTTTTCTAAGAAAGTGAAGGGATAGGAACATTTTTTTGAAACATTTTTATTTTTAAAGTCATTGAAGCCTTGTGTGAAATTTACCACCAGCACTGTAAACAGGACTTCATGAAATGTTCCATCTGCTGAAGCTTTCCGTGGACACCTCTGGATAGCAGAGCTATTCACATTGGTTGGACAATAATACCCTTAAAAGGGTATCTATCCTTTCATACCCTCCTCTTCTAGCTGAAGCCCAAACCTTGCTTAATTATACCAATGCATTCAAGAATCATTTATAGGTAAATGGATACAACCTGAGACCATACTCATAAGTGAGATAAATCAGACTCACGTATGTAAACATCATATTATCTCCCTAGTGTAAGAAGCTGAAAGAGTACATACGACCCAAAGTGTACAATAGATATTGGGAAATGGGAAAAAACTGCTCAAAGGGAAAGAGAAACTGGAATGCAGTGAGGAGAAAATAAAGGGAAAAAGAAAAATATATATATATACACACACACACAATATAGTTAAAATAGGAATAATACTAATTACTATCATTGAAAAGAAAGTCATGCCTATATTGCTTGATCAATTTTTCATGCCTATATCTTGTAATATGGACGACTGCTTTAAAGAAAACAATACATAATGTACTGACCGTGGTTACTCTCCTACAATCTTGTTCTGCAATTTTATACCATTGTTTTTATTAGTTTTTTCTTATTTTCTTTAAGAAACATTGTCTTAAATTTCAGATGTTTATTTTAAGGCCATAAACCCTGTTTTTTTTTTTTAACATTTTTCTACCAAAAATACCTTAGTGAAAAAAGATGAATTTCAGGGATGGGGATATAGTTCAGTGGCACAGTGCCTACCTGGCAGATGCATGGTCCTGAATTTGATTCCTGGCACCAAAAAAAAAAAAAAAAAAAGGATAAATTTCAAGATATAAAAATAATACAAGGTAAATAAACAAAAATCAGTTGTATTGTTCTCTAAAAACAATGGACAAAGCCAAAAGAAAATTATAAAAAAGACTTTCCCTGTTCTCACATCAAAAAGAATAAAATATTAATAGAATAAAATACATATTAAGAATAAATAAAGCAATGAAGCAATAAAGACACTAAAAAAAATATTTGCTTGCAGAAATTCTGAAAAACTAAATAAAAGGAAAGACCTTGTCTTTGTGGATTTGGAAACTTAATATTAATGTGTCAATACTTCCCCCAAACAATCTACACTTACTTAATCAAAGAACTGATCCCTAAATTCATATGGAATTGCAAAGGGACTAGAATAACCAAAGCTGTGTTAAAAATAAAGCTGAATGACTTGTACTTCCTAATTTATAACTAAGTGCAAAGCTATAGTTATCAGTATAGCGTTCTGTTTTCATAAGGATAGATATATAAACCACCGATTGCACTAAGAACTGAGACTCCAGGGTTAAGCACAAGCTTCTACGACCAGTTCACTTTGACAAGGATACTAAAACAATTCAGTGAGCAACGAACGATGTCTTCAATCATGTTGGGACAATCGGCTAGCCACACTGAAAAAATGCATCTCGATCTCAACCTAATATCATAGAAAAATTCATTCACAAGAGATCAACAATGCAAATGTTAAAGGTGAAATTCTAAAACCCTTAGAAACATAGTAGTAAATATTTTTGACTCTGGTATTCATTAATGAATTCTTAAATATGACTTAATACATTTTTTAAAAAATTGATAAATTGGATCACATGACAGTTTAAAACTTTTGTGTGTAAAAGTGCATTAAGAAAATTAAAGAGAACCTACAGAATTAGAAGAATTTTGAAATTGCTTAATTGATAAAGTAAATTCTAGGCTCCAAAATACATACAGAGCTCTTACAACTCAATAATAAAAAAACTAGACAGTACAGTTAAATAATACTTGAAAGACTAGAATAAATTTATCTCCAGAAAAGTTACAAAATGGCCAAAAATGAAAAGATTGTCAACATTGCTAGTTATTAGGGACATTAAATTAAAACATGAGATGCAATTCTATATCCTTTAGAATAGTGATAAGACAATGATGATGATGTGCTTCTCATTTATAACTAAGTGTAAAGCTACAGTTATCAATACAGTGTGGTGTTTTCATAAGGATAAACATATAAACCAATGATTTCATTAAAAACTGAAAAGAGATGAAGAATTGGGAACTCTCACATTTTATTGGTGAAAACACAATTCAGTGCAGTGGTTGCGCAAAGAAGTTTGGCAATTCCTCAGAAATATTAGAAATAGAACTACCATATAACCTAGAAGTTCCACCCCCACTTAATATGGATGGTCAAAGGAAGGGAAAAGGGGTACTCATGCAAATGATTTAGCATGAAAGTTCATACCAGCACTGTTAACCTTAGCCCAAGGGTGAAAACAATGAAAATGTACATCTATTAATGTATGGAACTTTTAAATGGAGGTACATACCTATCATGGAGTGAAAAAAAGAATAAAGTACTAATATGTGCAAAGATATGGATGAAGCTCAAAAATATATCAAAAAAGCCAGACTGAAAAGAACATATGATATTACTCCATTGTATACACTACCCACTACATATAAATGCAGAGACAAAGGCTGCCAAAGGCTGGGAGAAGGAAGGTAGAAGCAACTGTTTGATGGATTTCTTTGAGATCAAGAAAATGCTTCGGCTGTCGACCCAGAGGATGGCTGCACATGAAGGTACTAAATGTCACAGAAGTAGACATTCTACAGTGATTAATTTTATGTTATGTGAGCTTATTTTTAACTGGAAAAAAGAGCTGAGGTGCGTGGTCACCAACTGAAATCACTCACTTGAAGACCAATCAAAATTACTTTTGACTAGCATAAACTGTTAAGTAGAAGAGCACAGAGATTATGACTCACACCTCAATGTATTTCCACAAATTGCGCTAATGAACCAGCAACCAAACTAGAAAAAATATACACGTATGTCATGTCCACGTAACCCCATTTTTTCACTCTCCTTTTCTCATGACTTCTAATAATAAAGTTCAAGGACCTGCACTTAGTAACCTTTATATAAACGGAACCATTTCCAGCCAAGATGACACACACCTGTAACCCCAGCTACTTGGGAGACTGAGGCAGGCGGAGCACAAGTTCAAAGTTGCTCACTTGGGAAACTTAGAGAGATCTTGTCTTGAAAATAAAAACAAGAAGGGCTGAGGATTACTGTAGCTCAGTGGTAAAGCAGTTGCCTAGCACGTGCAAGACACTGGGGATCAATCTCAAGTAACATAAGAAAAAATGGAATCACAGAAGACATGTATTTTGCTTTTTGGCTTTTTGCATGACAATTTATGTTTGCAATGCATTCTTGTTATGTAGTATTTCCTCACGTGACGATATACACATTCTATATGCTCTATTACTAACATACTTTTTGGTTTATAATTTTAGCTATTATGAAAATCACAACCATGAAAATCCATAAAAGATTCATATTTGGATTCAGAATTTCTAAGTCCTATGATTTTCATATGCATATTTAGTAGAAAAAGCCAAATCATTTTCCAAAGTTTTTCCAATTTACATTCTCATCAACAAGGTATGTACTTGCTCCATTTTATCAGTCACATGTCTTAATTCCCAAAGGCTTACCTAAGGTCATTTTCTCCTTTAGTTCAGCCATGTTTCTTTCACTGTCTTTGAAGGAGCTGTTCCTGAGAATCTTTGAAAAAATCCCTTGCATTCAAATCCCTGTCTCAGAGAAGTGTTCACCTTATTTTGCTATCTATTTATCTTCATCATCATCATCATCGTTTGTCTGTTCCAATATAATACACACACACACACACACACACACACACACACACACACAAGTCATGCATCAGTATTTATAAACTATGGGTCCAGGAGCCCTCAGGAATCTCAAAATCTGCAGGTGCTAAATTTTATTATGTGAAATGTCATATTTTTTATATTTAACCTACACATAGCTCTCCATATATTTTAAATAATCTCTAGATCACTTATAATATCTAAGACAGTATAAATGCTATTTAAGTAGTTATTATATTTTGGGGTATAATGACAAGAAAGAAGATCCTTATTGCATAGCACAATTTTTATGTATTTTTCTATTAATGTTGAGTTGTACTCATGAATGCAGAACTCATTTACATGAAAGGCCCACTCTGTGTATTTAAAGTTTATGCCCATTTCTCCATTTGATGGTCCCTTTCACATATTAAGTCATGGGAAATCTTTATACACTCCTTAAGTCTTGTGTCTTTCAAAATCTCTCAGCCTGGGAATTGAAGCTTTAAACTTTTATTAATTTTTTGATGAAGAAAAGTTTAATATACTTAAATATATCCACAGGTTGTGTTCTTCTGATTAACATGTTTTAATATTTTAAAAAACTATTTGCCTGTGCTGATGTTGTGGAAATATTTCCTTATGCTTTCATCTGTGAGCTCATTGGTTTACTTTTTCTATTTAGATTGGTAATACATCTGGAGTTGATTTTGTATATAGTGTGAGGTAGAGTTTGAAATTATTTTTTCCACATGTATATCCAATGAATCCCACACCTTTTATTAAACTATCATATTTCTCCATTTCACTGTAATAGAAATTTTATCATAAATCAAGTGATTGTATATGTGTGATGACTCCAGGGTCTCCCAATTTCTGTCTATCTTTTGTGTGTATTCTAGCACCAGAAAGTGTGTATTAGTATAGTATGATATTTAATGGAAAACATGATGGGGGATATAATTGTCTAACACCAGTCTTAGTAAAATACAACTTTAATAATTCAAACATAATGCAATATGTGCTACAGGGCTTGGCAGATATTCTTTGTCAGACTAAGGCTTTTCCTATCCCTTCTTAGTTAAGAAGGTCTATCATGGAATCGTTTTAAATTTTATCATATAGTTTCCTTATAATATTGTGATCATTACATATATTTTTCTCTTCTGACAAGAGTATGAATTGTGTGAATTTACTTTAAAATGTTAAATTCGTTATTATCTTCCTGGAAAAACTACATGCAATCACCTTTAATACATTTTTAGAATATTTCTTGATTTAATTTGCCAATGTTTTGCTCACAATTTCTAAATTTATAAACATGAGAAATATTGTTTTGTAAAATTTAGGTCAATTTAACAGAATGCCTAATATTTCATTTTAGAATTATATTCCACATTATTCACTCATGTTGATCAAAATATATTTTATGATTATGTAAAGTAAAAGCACACGTTCTAGTATTTGCATGCTAGTTAACATTTTACCTGACCTTAAAGAATCCCAGCTTGAGTATCACCCAGTGTTGAATCTGTTGAAGATCTAACGTGTTTTTGTTGTAAAGATGATGGTCCTTGATTTGAGCAAAGTCATGCTGGTCACATTACTAACTTCAATTGATTAGAATAGAAATGCACTGTGCTCTCTGATGAGACCATGTGTGGAGTGACAGTAGGGATGACATGGCTCCGCCTTTCTAGTCCCTAGATAATTATGTTGACCCATATGAACATCAGTGGGAACTGTTCATTCAAAACAAATCACACACACACACACACACACACACACACACACACACACAATTTGCACTAAAATAAAATATGTGCAATAAATTGGAGGATATAAAAACATCCATGGTTAATGCACTTAAGAGATAAGATACTGCAGAAATATTCATGTATCCAGAACGTAAAGGAAGTCTGAAAGTTAAAGAATGATTTCTTCATTTGATGATACTTGGGACTGGAAGTAAGTTTCCCAATTCTAATGAAATGAGGATATACGGTGACTGCAGCAGGAGGGAAATATCCAAAGACAAAAAAAAAAAAAAAAAGAGAAGAAGAAAAAAAAAAGAGAGAAGAGAGCGAAAATAATATTTGGGAGAAATATATGGTAACTTGTAAGGGACACCAAATACGGGTATTCATGGGAACAAACACCTATGGCAGTGCTCAGAGCAGGACAGTAAGTACTGGGTCCTGCGAGTAGAGGAGGAATTTCACAAAAGAGCCCCGTGTTAAATTTTAATCCTGGAAGGAAGAAAGCAAACCTGCATATGATACATCTCTTGTTTCCCAGTAGACATGAAAGTAAACCCCCGCTGGAGGAAAGCATCCCCGCTGTAGATTCTCGTGTTGTCTACATATTATATTCAACTAAATATAAGCTCATGGCTAAAATGATTGAGTACCCAAGTAAAAAGGCTACAATGAGTCATTATCAATGGTAACAAAACTTTTAAATATTATATTTACCAGAAACAGAATATAAAATTGGATACGTTTTAAAATACAGAAAAGCCTGGAATTTTAAATGTAACATGCTGTCCAAAATGACCAACTGCCTCCCGTACTATTCTCAAAACATTTCAGAAAGTGACCAGGCACTTTTTTCAAAAATATGATCTATGAATTAGAATTAGAAGAAATTAAAAATCCGATACTTAAATTAAAACTTTAGTAAATGGATTCAACAGCACATTAGGCATAACTTAAAAGAGTTAAGGGAGCTGTGAAAATATTCCTAGAATACAAGGCAAAGAACCTGAAAGGTGTATCCTATCAGAAACAGGTTAAGGGCACAGACCACGATACAGGATGATCTAAAAATACACATTCTTCTTTAATTAAAGATATGAGAAGCATCATAAAACCAGCCACAAAAGAAGCCAGGTACATAAAAAAGAAGAGTAAACGGGCCCAGTATGTAATTTTCAACCATGTAAATCAAAGAACACTAACAAAATAACTTCAAATTAGCTATTTAAACAAACGTAGATATACAATTGCATGCCTGTCAAATTATCTTTCTAGAATGAACTAGACAAAAGCTTTATTAGTACCAGTAGGTGTCACTAGAGGAATGTCTAAAGGACTAGTTCCAGAAGGAAGAAAAAGATTTCAAAGATTTGAAATATGGGGATGGGGATATTATCAGTGTAACACAATAACTGTAATAGTGACTAATTTATAAATTACGGTTGAGTACTAAAATAGGTATCAATAAAATTGAGAACCTAATGACCAAGCGCCACTGTTGTATGATTTCAGAATGCCGGTTAAAATGCTAATTAACTTTGGATTTTGTTAATTATACATAGAAAAGGTAAGGATTGGGGAAGAAATATAACTTGCAGACTAAAGATACACTCATACACACGTATTAGGGGAAAAATATTGAGAAAACAAAAGAATAGAGAAACAAACGCTTAGATATACAGAAGATAGCACGACATAAATTGCTAGACACATACACAAATATATCAGAAATGATGAGTAGACTGAAATCATTACCTTCAGGTGGAGGCTGGCAAGTGGAAGTTTTTTTTTTAAATTTATATTCTGTACAAATTTCTCAGCTAAAATGTAAGAACAAGGTAAGACTGAAAGGAAAGGATAAATAAAAAGTGGAACACTAGGAAAAATACACAAACAAAACGAAGTTATAAATACATGATAAGAATGACCTTAAAATAATAAGTACCTTGTAGAAACACAAGGTTGCTACTTACACTACACAGTGTTTACATTTCCAGGAAGATACTTTAGTCCAAACTTTTATGCATCTAGTGAAATACTATCAAGCTATGTAAAGTAAAATAAAAACATTTGGCAGAAACAAGAAAATTTTGAGGAAAGTGAAGTCAGCTATCATTGTGAAGGATTTCTATACTATTCTAACCATGTGTAGAACTCAAATAGATACCACAAGGGAAATATAGGAGGCTTGGTCGATGTAATTAATAAAATTGGTGTAAAGGACATATAATAATAACCAGTATTTCCAAAGTCCCAGTAATGTTCTAGGCTTTATATATATTAACCAGTTTACTCCCTTGAATAGTAACACAAGGCAGATATTATTTAATCCAATTTACAGATGGTTAAACTGAGGCACAAAAAACTGCATTAATCTCACCAGCTTCCTTCTTTTCAAGGGACAAAACTAATAGGTACGGTTAGGATTTGAACCTAGGATTCCAGATTTTTCACTTCTAAATGCTGTATCATCTTGACTGCCAGCCACCCACAGGATTATAGAGTTACATTGTTTTTTACTATAAAGACGCTACATAAATATGAGGTTATAAATCCATATTTAACACACGTCAAAGAATTGTCTTCAGTCATCAGATAGCATGTGTTCTTGACTATAATCAGGAGCAAAGTAATTCATAACAGAAGTATAAACTAAGATATCACATAAATTCAGGATTTTAGAGCTCAGAAATAATTGCTAGAACAGCAAAGAAATAATAGAAAGTCATAATGTGGTAAAAGTACTATAATAAAAAACTAGCTTATCAAAATTTAGAATATGGTAAAAGCAGGACTTCAAGAGGCATTTTCACATAATCAAATAAGGAAGTAAAAATGGTTGTAAATTAACAATGCATGCACCACACTTAACAAGCTAGAAAATAACAACTAAAGGAAATAGGATTGATGAGTTTAAAATAATATTATGAACAAAAGAATAAGAAAATTTACACAAATATTTAAAACAAAAATTAATAGCGTCAAACAAAATGTGTAAATCACTAAAGGTTTATAAGTAAGATTTGTCAGTATAAGAGAAGATACGGCACAAAGGATTAATATTAGGGAAAAACAATGGAAAATATAAGTTCAGCAGATATCAATAACATGAAAATGTCATGAGCAACTTCATATTAAAATTGATAAACGGGCCAGGATGTAGCTCAGTGGTATAGTGCCTGTCTGGCAAGCACAAGGTCCTGAGTTTGATTTCTGCTCCAAAAAAAAAAAAAGTAAAAGTGATAACAAAAAAATACATTTTAAAAAATATCTGGTTTATTAAAATTGACTCAATAAGAAATAGAAATCTGAGTTTCTCCACAGTATCAAGAAAAGCTTAAATATATAATTGAAAGCCTTCCCCAAAATGTGTTCAGGATATTGAAGGAAGCGAAACTTAAAAAAAAAAATAAAAAAAAAAGCAATAACATACAAATTTAGAATCTATTAAATAGTAATATGCGTAACTCTGAATAGATTCTTAGATTTCTCCCATGAGACACAGGGCTCTCCTTTTCCTTTATCTGTTTTCTGTGGGAAAGCTAGATTCTAAAGAGGGGACCAGCCATCTTTTTCAGTAAGGACATGATTGTGGATATTTTAGATGCTCTGGATGACATAGTCACTGTTCAAACCATTGCAATGAAAATACAGCAATAAACAACATACAGGAATGGGTTTGGCTGTGTTCCAATAAAACTTTATATGTAAAAGCAAGTCTTGAGGTAGATTTTGCCCTTGGGCCATAGTTTGATGACTTTTGTTCTAAGGCCATGTACTGGAAAAATCTGGGAATCTTTAAAAAACACTGGTGGTTCCTGTCTGTTTACTGGCAGTTGGATTTAATTGACATAGCATGGATATTGAACACGGATCTTCTTGAAGTTACTAAGGTTTTTGTAATATGTAACAAAATCACATAAAATAGTAGAGTAACTGCACAGGAGCAACTAGGGTAGTTTACTGACTCCTGGGAGCAGACTCCCTTGCCAAATTGCATTGAGCTGTGGTGTCAGCAAGAAATAAACTTTTATTGCTAAAAGCCTTTGGGATTTTGAGTGGTTTGATACAGAATTTAAATTACCTTGACTAATACAGTAATTGGTAACAGAAATGACAGTATTGCCACAGAAAAATAAATATGTGTTTTTAGCTTCATGGTTGGTCAGCTAGGAAACTGATATCGGAGGCAGAGCAGATGAGGGACTGTGTTCTGTAGTACAAGACCATTTGGTAAAGTAGTTGGATGCCATAATTTGTGAAGCATATCATTTGCTCGGACAAATGTAGCTCTAGGGGACAGAGTTGGAAAGAAAAAGATAACAAGTATATCTTAACTTCTTTTGGCTGACATCGACAAGGAATCACAAGGAAGAGATGAGCTCCATAAGACACTTTTCAGTCTGGAAGCTCAGAGGAAAAGGAATCAAAAGGATTTCAGAAATGTGTGGAATTAAGGGTGTAGTGGAAGTCATTCTTGCAGAACTCAAACAGTGAATGATAAGAAGGAATGCAGCTGTAGGCAGCAAGAGCTCAATAAATATTCACAATTAACCAAAGAGAAAGTGAGTCATCCTTTCCATGAGGATCGTTCTGAAGGAGCTTCCCTTCTGTCTCAAGTTTATCGTTGTAGATAACTTCAGGTTTGCTGCCAATACATAAAGCAAAAACATGAGGCAGCCTGTGGTGAGGAAGCAAAGAATCACAGACAATTGAAGAACGATGTCTGGGACATAATGTTGGGTGTAGTCACTGGTACATGGAACAGATTGAAATCAGAAAAGTCATAAGCCTATGATGTTTCTGAGGGAACAGTATTGCCAAGAAACTACAATCTGATCCAAAATGCTGCAAGTGCTTGGCAAACCTTAAAACAATGTTGGGCCTGAAAAAAAGACTGCAAAGTATGAGTAGCTCCCAATGAGGGCATTCCCCACGCCCACTTCAAATGTGGCCAAGAGTGTAATGGATAGAAAAAGAAAACTCTTTGTGTTGGGAGCCCAAAGCCACAGAGAATAATGCTTGTGCAAGTCTTGTTCAGAGAACAGAATAACAGCATGTCAATGAACTTTCTTGATTTTCCATAGTGGACCTTTGCAGTGTCTTCCCAGAGGGACTTCAAAGATCCCAGAGTCCAGGAACTGCTATGCGTCTTCCATTTACTTTCTGACTAGGCACCTAGAGCACAAGAACGCACCTTAAAAGCTGATTGTGAAGACTAAGTCGTATCTAAACATCTCCAATTGTGACGTGAATAAAATGACTTGGTGAAGCTTTGGCTTATTTCTGCTGGGAAGAGGCTGAGTATATTTTATGTACAGGAAAAATAATTCAGTAACCAGAGGTGAGGTCTGAGGCTTAAGCAATATAATGTACCCCTAGGACATGTTCTTTCCCTCTGGAAACAGAACTAAACTCAATTTTCATTTAATTAATAACAGGTAAGGTATATGGATAGGGGTTATGAATGAAACTTCTAGCCCTGGCTTCTAAAACCTTGTGTTTGATTCTTCACGCTCCTTGTCCCATCCTCTGCAGCTGTATACAATGTCTTCAAAGGACAGTTTAAAGGCCTGAAGGAGTTGGAGCTATTACATAGAAGGTGCGAGGGTCCATGAATGACAGTTTGCAGAAGAGTCCTTCCCTACTGCCAAACTATGTGGATGGTGAGAAATAACACTCGTACTGAATCCAGACAGGAAGATTTAAATGTTGATAGAGCAGCTAGACGTCCTTGTTACCTAACACAGCAAACTCTCTTCAAACCTTGAGCTGTAAGAGATGTTTTGGGGACATCAGCTGAAGAGCTGTGAGGTACATCTGCTGCAAATTAGAGATGTAGAGGCTGACATTTAGTCGTGTTGGAGAAAGCTAGAGGTGATTACAGACTCATGAATGGCCTCAGAGAATAGAGAAGGAAAAAGAACTGCAGACTAACTGCTTGGGGTGAGACCCTGGGGAGATTACTGTTTTGCAGTGAGTCTGCAGGCACAGGTTGTCAGGACAAGGAATTGATGGACAGTTCTGAAAAAAATCGCAAGTTGGCCAAATGCGATAGTTAAGTGGATAACTGATAGATCCTCTTCAAGTGAATTTTTTTCTCTGGAGGAACAAGGACAACTCAACACACAGAGACTGGTGGTACACTCACAAAGGCACAAGGAATGAGGAGAGCTCCCCAGAGCTTTCCCAGAATAGAGCCGGAGAAGCACAGGATCCAGTTAATTGCAAAAGAGGGGTGTCCAACAGAGAACTTTTAAGGAGCACGGAAAAGTGCTTTCAAAGAAAAAACACTGCATTTTAATCTTCTTCTAGGTGTAGAGAGTGAGAAGCTCACAAGCAATGAGAAATGACCAAGCTCTTTTCCCTTGCACCATTTATCCCAGACAGAGACTAAGAGAAACTAGCTAAGGAAAGCTGAAGTGTAGTAATATGGTAAATGAAATTATGCCACAGTAGCAAATAGCTGGGAATGGGGAAGAGAGAGCAAAATATGTTGACTTAAAACAAGTTTACTTTTTACTCCTGCCTCAGATGATCATGAGTGGCATGGGCCTCTTTTGATCATAGTTCATCCAAGCACATAGGATGATGGACATTCTAGCTTGACACACACTTCAAAAAGATATTGTCATTGTATAATGCCTATAGTGGATGGGTTATGAGTGTCCTATGAGCCTTATTTATCTTGTCTTTAAAATGAAAATTAATGCTATGGGACAGAAAAAGGAATATTATATCAACATTTCTTAAATTATATTCCAAGGAACATGTGGGAGTGCCTATGTGCATTCCAGATTAGAAACATTTTTTCTTTCTTTTTATTTTAAGAACAAAGGAAGAAAACATATTAACAAACAGACATCCATTTACAAAATAGCATAAGAATGATACAAACAATACAGAGTTACAGACAAAGTGGTAGGTAATTAACAATGGTTGTTGTTGATATCTTCAACAACAGCCATTGATATCAAAAACCATTGTTGATATCTTCAAAGTGGTTTCTCAAGAAAACAAATAGAGACATGCAATAATGATTAGACCAGTAATCATTAACTATTTCTTTCAGTAAAACAATAGAAGACAGTAGTACAAATGTTAGCTATCCTGTATATACATACATACATGATTTCCCCTTCTTTCTCTTCTTTCCCACACCCTAGATGCCCATTACTTTTGAGCATTTTCCTTTCGTTTCACAATGTCTACCATACCTCTTAGTTTTCATTCACTTTTTCAGGTTCTTACACTAGTGAGACAATACATTGCTTACAAATGGAGGTATCTTTATTTCACTTATGAGTATGGTCTCATTTACTTATGAAAATTTACCATTTACCTATAAAAGCTACGAGTTTATCTTTCTTTGTAGCTGAGTAATACTCCATTATATAAAAGTACCACAATTTTTTTTTATCTAGTCCACAGTGGATGGACATTTGGGTTACTTCCCCAATTTAGCAATTACAAATTGTGCCACTATGAACATGGGTGCACATATATCACTGTAATATGATGTTTTCATATCTTCTGGGAAAATATCCAGAAGGGGAATAGTTGGATTGAATGGGACCTACAGACCTAGTTTACTGAGGAATCTCCAAACTGATTTCCATAGTGGTTTCACCAGTCTGCATTCCCACCAGCAGTGGAGAAGAGTTCCTACTTCTCCACAGCCTCGCCAGCATTTGTTATTGGTAGATTTCTTAATAATAGTCATTCTTACTGGGGTGAGGTGAAATCTCAGTGTTGTTTTAATTTGCATTTCTTGAATGACTAATGATATTGAACATGTATTTATTTGCCATTTGTATTTCTTTATGGGAGAAGTGTGTATTCATCTCAGCTGCCCAATTTTGGATTAGGTCTTTGAATTTGGAGGGGCTGATGTTTTTTAATTCTTTATATGTTCTAGATAGAAGACCTTTGTCCAAGGGACAGTCAGCTAATTTTTTCCAGTTTGTGGGTTTTTATACACTGCTGATGATTTCTTTAGATGTGCAGAAACTTTTCAGTAGGGTGAGATCCCAGTTGTTGATTCTTTGAAGCATTTCACGGGCAGTGTGGTTTTTGTTCATGAACTCTCGGCCTACTCCTATGTCTTCAAGGTTTTTACCTACTTTCTCTTCCAATAGATTTACTGTTTCTGCTTTAATATTGAGATCTGTGGTCCATTTTGACTTGAGGTTGGTGCATGGTGATTGACTTGGGTCTATTTTCAGTCTTTGGCAAGTGACAAGCCAATTTTTCCAGCACCCTTTATTAAAGAGTCTGTCATTCTTCCGGTGAGTTTGTCTGGCCCTTGTATCAAAGATTAGGTGGCTGAGTGTGTTTGTGGCTGTGTCTGTGTCTTCCAGTCTGTTCCATTCATCTTCTGGTCTGTTTTTTAGCCAGTACCATGTTCATTTTATTACAGTAGCTTTGTACTATAATTTCAGGTCAGGGATTGTAATTCTACCTGATTTGTCCTTGTTACCCAAGATTGCTTTTTCTATTCTGTGTCTCTTCTGGTTCCAGATGAATTTAAGGAATGGTTTCTTCTAGATCTGTGAGGTATGCTAATGATAGTTTAATGAGAATTGCATGGAATATGTACAATTTTAGTAGTATGGCCATTTTCACGGTATTAGTTCTTCCTATCCATGAGCAAGGAATGTTTTTCCATTTATTGAAATCCTCTTTGATCTCTTTTTTCAGAGTACTGTAGTTTTCAAATTAGAAAACTTTAATTTGGGTTTTTTCTTTCTTTTTCTTTTTGGCTCTAACATAGTTCATAAAATACATCTTTTGCCAAGACCAAAAGACACATAATTCTGGATTTCCTGTCGTGATCGTTGCTGATACCATTGCCACCTTCTGAGAGTGCGTGGGTCCCACACCACACTCTCTTTCTAACACAGCACCCTGTCAGCATCTGTTTGGAATTTTAATTCTAAGCTTCAGTCACATGTATCTTTTCGCTTGAAGGTAAAATGATCACTAGAGGGAAGCAACTTCCAAATAGAGCAACTCTGGCTCAGTCTATATCGTGTCTCAATGTCATATCTCACGATGTCTTTAGTCGGGGCTACATGCTGACCTATGCTAACCACAAGAGCTCCTGACTAAGGTTCTTTTCAATGGGTGCTGTTGCCTCTGCACGCCACCCAACTCCTAAAAGTTGAGTCCACATTTTGTTTGCCTACATTCTCATGCAGCGAAACCACTGGCTGTAACCTCCCACTAGAGGGAGCTGGTATCCTAGCTTTGGTTTTCATCTACATCTGTGTGAATTAAAAATTTACCTTCTATATCAACAGAGTTACATCTCCGCACATATGTGAGAATCATATACTTGTAAAGATTTTTGTAAAAAAATATTCAGGGTGAACTCTGAAGGCTTAGTTATCTCACTTAAACACGCAGACCAGCCCTCAATAAATTCACAGGCTGAGACCCTTCCATGGCCATGAGCAATCAAAGTGCTCTGTGTGTCTGTGTTCCAGGGTAAGTTGGAAATTATCAGCAGTTTCTTTCTCTGAGTGTAGAGATCTATGTGCTTGCAAGAGCATACTAGCTTTCTGTAGCATGTACTTACTGCTCTATGAAAGGAGACAGAGAACGTAGACTGGTCCTGACCAAATGAGTCTAGAATGGAATACTCCTGTACATTTGATGACTCCTGGATTCTAAACTCTGTCTGTCACAGTCTGTCACAGTTATCTACAATGTTATCATTTGCTTAAGGCATTAGCCCCTTTATAACAATAGCAATGGCACCACCAATAAACAAACTCCATACAAGTCTTTATATTTTACAAGGCATGAACAGGGCCAAGGTTATTTAAATCACTGTATGGAGAAGAAATTGAGACTCAAGGGAATAAACAAATCCCTAAAGTCTACAAACTCTTCAGCTGAATTGTCAGAACCTAGATCCAGGTGTGGTGGCAGACACCTATAATCTAAGCTATTCAGGAAACTGAGGCAGGAGGATGGTAAGTAGTTTGCGAGACAGCCTGGGCAATTTAGCAAAACCCCATCATGGGAAATAGTCCAGAACTTGACACCATGACTTTTGATGCAAGTATTAACTCTGTATGACTACATGAGATTAAAAACTTGTAACACATCCTCAACAGTGCATTATAATGACAAGTCCTTTCCTGTTACTCCATCTTTTAAAATTCAGATTGTTTCTGAATTTCATCTAATTCCAAACACCGAATCCCTGCAGGGTAAAAACAACCCTGTCTTTCTCTTTTTCTGCCTCCATTCTAGTGTCCTGCCCAGCAGAAAACACTATGAGAGGGAACAGAGAAGTCACTTCCACGTTGTTACAGAACACCAGAGCTGGAAGGCATCCTTAGGGTTATATCATCTAACCACCCCTTCTTACATCTATGGAAACCAAGCCAGGAAGGAGTGGAAAGCGTCCTATAAGATGATGCCACAGAATGTGTCAAGTGACCTACTTTTCATTAAAACGGTCTGCACCTTAGTATCCTTTAGTTTAGAAACTGTGTGGATGTCAGCTGTGTTCTCTTTAAAATAGCATCTAATTTAAGTTTTCCTCATGCACACGTATAACCTTGGCATTTTTGAACTTTGTGCTGTGAAATGTCATCAGAGTTGAAATCTTTATGCCAGAACTTTCTTACTTTAGGATCTAAGATAAAATGAGTTCATGAGGAAGAAGAAGGATAATTGGCCTTTTCATTCTTTATTTATCTCCTCCACCTTGGTTATCTTTGATACATTTCTGCTGTTGAAATAATTTCAACACTGCAGTTTAATTATCTTTTTCCTTACTTGGATCTCCCATGGAGCACTACATTGTTCAGGAGGAAAACTCTATTACAGATGTCTTTGTATCTGGAAAGCTTACTGTAGTTTTTGGCAAAGCGTAGGTGATCAATAATTAATTGCTAAATTAAATTATGGTGCAATGAATTGGACATTCACATTTAAAACCAACTCCCTCGACATGTGTCTTCAGGATTTTAAAATCTAGATGATACAGAAAAGGCTTCTATTAACAAATATTTAAGGCTTAAGATCTATTCAGGTATTCAAGACTTGATAAGCATTTTCTATATTCTACCCTCAAGATCTTGAGACTCTTACAGGTCAGATGAGGGCAGATGAATTAAGGATTCAGCTACACAGAATCTGGCTAATTTAGTAAATATTTATTGAGTTCTTTCCATGGGGAACCGTAAACAATCAGGAATTGTAAAAACTATAAAATTCCTATGAGCAGCAAGGAGTCAGAGAACAGCACCTGTGGAATGGTGGGCAGAAGTAAGCCTTACATGGGGGGGATTTGGAGAGGATTCCGGGGTCCATCCGGCAGGAGGGCATGGCATGTGCTTTAGAGATTACCCTGATAAGTGTGCCTGTCTAGTTGTCTGGCTTATGGGATATAGAATTTGCCATTTTCCGAGTAGAAGAGTTTTTTTTTCATCTTCTCCTTCAACTTCCCATTTTACAGTTGGAGGAACTGAGGCTCCGGGGGATGAGGTACACTGGCCCTGGCTGCCTGAAGAGTGAATGACAGAGTAGGGATCAGAGCCAGGTCTTCTGACTCATAGCCCAGCGCTCTTGAATAATCCGCTGTGCACCTGGTGATTCCTTTGTCTCAGAATCCAACCCCTACTCAGTGTTCTCTGCATGGCAGGCAGCCAAGAACCTTGAACTTCTCCATGTTACCATTCTGCCCTCTACAGAAGGGGATATTAAAGTATTCACTTGGGGGATGGGTCGCGGGGTTCCATCAATAAATGTTTGTGAATTGCTCTGAGCTATTTGGGCCAGAGGGATTGCAGAAATGGGAGACCCCAGTGGCCATGGTGGAGGTATCTGAGCCTTTTTTGAGGTCTTGCTTTTACTCTGCAGAATTAAAGAGATGGTTTAAGTGATAAACTATTCCTTATGAGCTGTATTTGTGTTGAAAGCACAGCATAAGTTCCCTGCACGCTTCCTCTCGCTCAACCACAGCTATGCACCAATCCTCCTGGGTTCAGAGATGGAACTTTGGTTAAATGCATGGAATTTATTCTTAGTCCTTTTCTTAATTGCGACTTTATTTGTATTTCTCTGGTGTCCTCTAGGGGAGAGTTTAGGGAGGAGAGGAAAAGGAAGGAAGGCGGCAGGGAAATATGTGATAGTTTCAAGGCTTTTGTCTTGTTTTGTTTTGTTTCTGAGCTGCTCACTATCAGCAAAGTGGAGATTTAACGGATCTTGCAGAGATACAAAGCCCATTCCAATAAAGCAAAGCTCAGAAGGCATGTAACAAATATAATGAAAATATAACTTGAGGCAAGGGCAATAATTATTTGACTAATGATTCCCCTAGGCTGATAGAAGAAGACTAAGAATTTTATTCATCATTTAATTTAATAAACAAAGAGGGTGGACTTTCAGGGTAAGAGATCTGTGTACTCTTTCTCTGGATATTTCAGCAAATGACCCTGTAAAAACCAACACCACTGCCTGTCTAGGCTGCTCATGCAGACTTCCATCCTGTGTCCAATATGTTGTTTCAAAACACTGAAAACTCCACTCACTTACTGTCATAATTCTCCTTTTCAAAATCCCAGCCAGAAAAATTTCCCCTGAATGTTTACGCCGATGTCCTATCCTAGTGAATACCGTCCAATGCTGGTGGCTTCTTTAGAGCATGTATGTTCCTTACACGTAAGTGGGTTCCCACTACCTTTTCTCTCTCCTCCCCCTCTTTTCATGTCTTCTTTTCTTCTTTTTCTATTTTCTCTTTCTTTTTTCTATTCATTGTAATCATTGTTCTACATGCTAAAGGACACATTGCAGATTACAGAGGGAAGCAATAAAAAAACTAGGTAAATATCTTAGCTGTAAGTACTGGCCTTGGTAGTGGTGTAGGCTGAGGGAATTTGAACACATCTTGAAACTGCACAAGTTCCAGAGTTCTCACTCACAAAATGGAGAAAGTAATTCATTGTTTACCAGTTTCTTCTGGAAAGGAGCTGAGAGAGTGCATTGTGAAACCATAGTGCAATCTGGAATAAAGTGAGTGCTTGACATGTGTGCATTTCTGCATACCCCTGCTTCATGGCCTCAGATGGTAGGGATGGGGAGTTAGGTCTCATGACTGTATGCATGGCCCTGGGAGCATCAGTTCCAAGGGACCCTCTCCATAGGTGCTTCCAATAAACGTTCCCTTTCTTTACCTTCTTCCTCTATGACCTGCTCAGATCATAAGACCAAGGATATAATTAGCATAGGTTTTATGAAGGCAAATGAAAGGGCAAGAGAAAACTGGGTTAGAAATCACCTGATCCATTCACTAGCTCTATGATAGTCAACAAGTGACAAAATTCTTCAAGCTCTAGTTTCCACCCCCATAAAACTGGGAAAAATATTCACCTATGATACCTGACACACAGTAAATTTGGTTGTTAGTAGTGTTTCAAGATTGGCTCACAGAGAATAGATGTGGTGACCATACTGTCCTCTTGGTTGAGCTGTGTTCTCTCCTCTCTCCCTCACTTATAGCTAAATAGTCCTTCACACACCCTTTGGTTCTGTTGATGCATCAGTTTTCCCAATTCCATCTCCTTCTTCTTGTCTACATGTAGGAGGGGCTACTCTTTCTTCCGAGCTTCTGGAGTACCATGTGTCCTCTTCTCTCTCAAGAGTATAGTCTGCTTGGTGCTGTGGAAATTGGCACTAATACTTCATTTTCTATGCCACAAATTGAGCAGCCAGAAGACGCGCACCATGGGTTTCACCTCTTCACTTTTACTTGGCACAAGCTTATTTGTTCATTATTTATGAAATAAACAGATTGCAAATGAATGGTCTATGAGTTGCAGCTGACATGTCTTAGTATGGTGATTTTTATGCACTGTGTGGGGGCTCTGAGTACTGCCAAAAGGAATGCATTGTGATGTACCTTAGAAAAGGATTTGTCCTCTTTGGGGAGTTCAGTAAGGCATGTTAGACAGTGATTTTGAATACAGTTGGTTCTGTCACCCTGAATGAAGTAATAGCATTGATTTGCATCAGCTTCTGTCGAATTCTTGAGAAGCAAAGGTATATAAAGTATATGCACACTAAGGAGACAATAACAGATTCCTCCTCATACCCAGAATTAGTTATCAAAGTTATCAAAGTTATCCAATGTTGCTGAATGCTATCAAAGCATAGACTGAAAGAACCCCGCCCCCACCCTCTGCTATATCTCAAACGTTCAGCAGCTGACTGTAGAGAGAAGTTTCAGCGTGCTGGTCATAAATAGCTTTCATAAAGTTAGAGTGCTTACTTGAACCCTACTTGAACTAGGTGGTTGCTGGTACATTCACAACTCAGAGAAAACTTCTTAAAGGCTTTCGGTTGCTCCCACTTCTTGTCACGGAGTGAGCCAAATTTTATGTCTGTTTATTACTTTGTGGCTCAGCTGGATCCCAGAAGGATGGGGCTATTGCGACTATGGAAAATAACACAAAAGCACACAGACACCGAAATGAAGCCAGAGATCTTCTGGAGGCTTAGATAAACATTTAATCTCATAAATAAATACATTATCAGACCACACAAAGTACTTCCTACTCAGTCTCTTCTTTCTCAGAAGTGACATCCAAATAGCCTCTTTAATTTGCCCTTATTCATACAATCAAAAAACTTTTATTGATTATCTATTGGATGACTAACCCAAAGCACATGCTCCAAGACATATGGTGACATGACCCTTTGCTTCTTGTGAAGCATTGGAATTGGAGGCATTGAGGCAAAATGCACAGATTCCAGTCAATTAGTAATGATACAAACCACGATGAATAGCATTACATTTTATGTTGGATAGTGATCTGCAAAGGAGGAGACCCACGTATCATCATTGTCACCAGGATGAATACATTGCTGGAGGAACATGTATTCATCCTTTCTTTTCATAAACAGGATAAATAAACAAATAAACAACTAACTACAATAACTGGGCACTATGCAAGGCTCTATGAATGTCTGAAATAAGTTATTTGATTTATTTATTGAATAAACAGTGAATGTTAAATCAGTAAAACACCATAGTAAAACATCTAGAGATGCTGGGGAAAGGGAAAAACATTCTCCTTTCTTTCTAGGGGTTTATCCTTATCAGTATAGTGGTGCACATTGCGGGGAGAGAGTGGTGGATTCATTGGCTTTTATTGTCCTTTCTGCCAAAAATAAGCTAAGTAGTGGATTTGTAGGATTTTGTGGTTCATTCAATAAATGTCAGGTCAAGAAGACAAATGGTAATTTGTAATAATGGAACAAACCACTGGACTTCAAGCTGCAGGCTTTTGGAAGGGAATCCTCTGAGAGCCTCAAAGCCTACACTATGCAGTCCTTTAACAGTGCAGGTCAAGCCTGTTCATCTCCGCATGCATACACATCTCTTTATAGTTTACAAGGCACTTCCATGAGGACAGTTTTATTTGTTTCACATAGCAACCTTATGACATCAGGGGTTTAAAATTCTCTTCTTAAAGATAACGAAACTCAGGCCACAGTGACTGAATTTACTTTGTCTGTGAGGCAAAGAGCTGGGACCCAAGCCCAGGTCTCTGAGTGCGCTCTGCAACTTCTGAACAATAGCAGTGTTCACTCTTTTGGGTGTAATGCACTGAAGGCCAGTCAGGGCCTAAGCATTTTGTGAGGTCCTAGGAAAGCCATGATGAATTAAGCAGCAATATCAGTGATTGGGCAGGAAGCTTTTCTCTCACTCCTGCTCAAATTTGCAATTACATTAATTTTTAGTTTATAGAGTAGTTTTACACAAAATGTAAAGTAAGAGACCCTAGATCACAAGTTCCTTGAGACCATGCACCAGGTAAGATAAACCACCCTTGGGAAGGCACTCAGTAAAAAATTTAACATCTTCATATCCATTCAACTAATACGACCAGCAATCGTGTACTGTGTGTAATGTTATTCTTTTCTACTGAGAATGAGGAGCAGATACAGAGAGATTCAAAATTATACATAGAGTTGGAAGACCCACAACTTAATTCCAAGACATTTGAGTCCCTACATCAACGAGTACCTTGTTATAGCCAATCCTTAAAAAATACTCCATCCCAGGACAATATATATATAGTGCCTAGGATTGAAGGTAATATTATAGGGTGAGCATTTAGTGCAGCGTCTGACTTCAAACTAAGAGAAATGATGAAGCACATATGGAGTTGTAAGGATGTATGTCACATCTTGTAGAGGAGGAAACTTCAACTAATTCAAAAGAGATAAAACATAGAACATGCAAAAGGACAAGCAAGTGATGAGATTGAAAGAGCACCCTGGGACCAGATTTTAAATGGCTGTCAGTGCCAATCCAAGGGAAGATGATCTCTCCTGATGTTACTAAAATGAGTTGGGTGTTTCATGTGTCATTATGGGATTGACTGAAGATGTTAAGAAGTCAGACCCAAATGGGGTAACACCCACAAAACTCCTTCCTCCCAGTTTGCCTTTAACGTCACTGACACTGAGAGTGCCTGGTACCTAATTGTGAAAACTGAATCGTTAGTTTAAAATAAATTCTTGATTCACTGTATAGCTGGAAAAGGATATATACATATATCTCATGATGGATTAGCCTTTTTGGACTGTGGCCATGCCATAAAGGGGTTTCTAATCTATTCTGAGTTCTAATTGATTACAGCATTTGGAAAAATGTACAGCAAATTGCTCCATTAATCAAGGTAAATCAAGCTGACGTCATAGATGCTAAATAGAAGTCTTTGCAGTAAGACTGTTTGCGTGACTGAAGAAGCCTGAAGAAGCTAGGGCCGTTGTCAGTGTTTCCACTTGACATTGCCTCCTTCCCAAAAAGAGATTGTGGCTTATCTCAGAAAGCACCTAGTGGTGAACCTCCAAGTCTGGATTTCTGGGTTCTTCTTCTCATCACTAAGGAAGGGATTTAAGAGAGGGCAAGATGACTTTCTTGGCAATGGGAAAGAGGTCTTGCTAGAAGATCCAAGAGGACAATGAAGGAAGTACCGCAAGTAATGATTTTAGAAAGCCAGAAGGATCGTGGCCCGCCATGTCTCTTGCCTAATAAGGGAAGTAAGGGACAAGAGAACTTTGCTGTAATACGGGTCACAGTATGGAAGATGATGTAAAAGAACATGTAGTCATTTGAATGAGATGTCTGAAGTGTAGCAATGGACAGAAATTTATCAGAAATCACACAGCTAGTTAGTTTTAGAGCCAATATGAAATATCAGAGTTCCCTAACTCTTTGTGAAGACCTCTTTGTACCTGACAGGAAACGTTTTCTCACCTTTTTCATCTTTCCTTCCTTTCTCACTATCATCCTTAATGTTTATGATTAACTCCAATATTAACTGCATTAGTTTATATAATAAGCACTCAGTATTACAACAGTCATGTGAAGTTAACATCACCTTTAATTCTTTTTAAAAAATGATTAAATAAGGATGTAAGGAATTCAAGCAATTTGACCAAAGAAACTCTTCAAATGAATAACAGTAACAGCGACCCAACCTCGGGGATATCAAACTAAAATCCTTGTCACTTAATCATTATGCTGTATGTCACCATCCATTGTGCACCCTGTCTGAATGCCTGGTACAATATGTCTTTTGGTGTGGCATTATGCAATCAGATCCACTAGTTTAAAGCTTTACAGTGATACTGAGAGACATAGAGGATCAGTCTCTTGCTAAAGTGAGGTAGCTTATCAAAGACTAGATGGCTAAGTTTCAGAAGCACCCTAGAACCCATCGATCTTTCTGAGAGTCTCTGCTGGCTTGAATATGGTAATTGAGACAAAAGACAAAACTCAGCTCCATCCCTGAATGGCAGCACATTGATCCTAACAAAGCCCCTTTATCTCTCTGGATCCCAACTAGCACATTTGTTTGAGGATGATGGAGTCCCCCACGATGTGCTCTTTTCCTGACAGAAAGATCGATAGCAACAGTAGCCATAACAATGGTAACACAAACACACAGGGATAAAGCCCAAGGTGACACATGCTGAGTGTATCCAAGATAACACGTGTATCAAACTTCTAAGACCACTAAAGATGATGGGAAAAAAAAAGGCTGGGGGTGAAAAATGAGAATGAAAGCTAATCTGCAGGTCAGCTTTGTAACGTTTGTGCTCTGGGCGGTGTCCCATGAGGTCTAGATCAAAAGCAGAGTGATGAAGCAATCAGTTGTTTGTATACAGATGCTGTCTAAAAATCCCCACATGGGAACATCTGCGGGGGACAGCCACTTGACAAACAAGCAGGCAATTAGGTAGCAGACATATCTGTGCCAAGAGCAAGGGACCACCGGCGATGGGGTGACTACAGGAGGAAGGAGAGGAGCATACTGCGAAAGATGCTCTTTGGTCCCTGTGGGGGCAGAGTATCTACAGCAGACTGGAGAGAACTCAGGGACAGAGTTCAGCAGAGTAATGGTTGCTGGCTCTGGGTTCTGACTTCGCAATTGTGGGTCCTGCCTGCACAATATTATTTTCTGGAGTTTAAATATCCTATTGCACAGTCTGTTTCCCCAAAACAAGTCAGTAAGACTCATTCAGGTTTGGGGAAATCTGCATTCATGTTCTTTCAAGATTACCCTGGTAATTACAGTGTACAGCCAACTTGACAAGCACTGGTCAGGGATCTGTGACTAACCACCAGGGTTGGTGGTACAATGATAGCGGTCATTATCAAGCAGTCATCTTTATCCCACTATGGTTCTCTTTGGAACAGCCCCAAATCTGCATTTTGAAGATGTTTTGGGTCTGTTTTTGAGTTTGTTACTGTGTTGAGGATATAACTCAGGATCTCAAACATGCTAGGCAAGTGTTGTGAACTCTAACCCCTCCCAGCCAACATTTTGAGCTTTTTAAATCTTCATTTCAGATATCTAGGGTTCAAGAAAAGTCCATCTATCCTCTGAAACAAAGCTACCTATTGCTATTTCTGCTACTCTTAGACCTTAGACATGCTGAATCTCTTCCAGATTCCATTACTGTATCTATTGTCTCATAGGGTGGTTTCTTAGAATGTAAAAAAATATAAGTACACATAGTGAGGCTTTAGAACATGACATAGCTTAATAGATGCTTAATAAGTGCTTGAAATCCCATCTAATTCACAGAAAAAAAAGAAAGGGAGGAAGAAAGACACAAGGAAAAGAGGGACAAAGAAAGCAAAAGGGAAAAAGTGAGTATCTTCACATGGGCGTTTGTCCTTGGTGTTATCTTTCCATAAATGCCCCAGAAAATTTATAATCATATTGGCTTCTATTAAGATCCGGATGGTCTCAAGCTTGCTCCTTCCTTTTACGTGCTTGTGTTAGGGTTCAGACTCCCAACACCTCTCACCTCAGGCATTGGCACAGTGGTAAGCTGACATTGGCACTTCCAGCTGTGTACCCTTAGGTCCCCCCTTGGCTATAGCACCTCTACAGGGATTCACAACAGCTAAGTCTACCTATCTTCCTTCTCAAAAGTTTGAAGGGCCTTTCTGTCCCTCACAGGAAAAAGATCGAGCTCTTCCCATGTAACATAGGAGATGTATGACTTTGTTGCTGTTGACCCTTTCACAGTGACCATTGTGTAGACCCACTTCTCTACATTAACAAAGTTCACACTACAATGCCTCCAATTTCCTTGTATTTCTCTTGCATGTGTGCGGATCTTTTACACATCAGACTCCTTCCCTGTACTGTTTGTTCATCTGTGAATGCCTTTCTGATCTTCATCCTTTACCTGGCTAATATGCACTTATGAATGATCCTTAATCAGTTACAATTTTTTTTTCTCAGGGAACCTGAACACTATTGTGAACTTTGCTCTCTCATGCCTTCTCAAGCTCTCACTCATGTGAGAAGGTCAGGACTGGAAGCTCTACACTCAAATAATACTGTTCAATCAGCCTCCTGACCAAGGCCCAGGTCTGGAAGGTGGTCCTCTGGGAAGCTTTTGCAGCAGGAACGAAATCTTGCATGAATAGATCTATACCAGATTTCTTGCCTCTGAACAAATCTGGCTCTGAGTAATGCTTCTGTGATTCTGACCACATCCTCTTACTCAACTGCCAAAAAAAGGAGGACAGAGGTAAAGCATAGCTCAAGCCCCAAGACTTTGGGGAAGGTGAATTGTTGGCTGGGTCAGGGCCATATTTAAGAAAGGCTGCTTCAACTCTCCTGGGTACTGGATTAAACCATGTCTTTCTGGTTTTATAAAAAATGGGCTGTGAACATCAAGTCAGAAAATATTAATAAGTCAGGCAAGAGATGCCCCCCAAAGAGTGAAGATTGTAAAATTTACTGAGAAAATGGTGAGGAGAGTGATATTTTTGAGGAACTTCCTATTTCTAGTGACTCTCATACACAGTTACTGCTGCTTCCACCATCTGCATTGCAAACACCTAGATTCTATATTGCATTTCATAAAATTGAGCATAATTTGAATTGGAAGGGATGCTAGAAATCATCCCAGGTCCAACCCAAGCCTTTTGCTTTTATGAAAGGGAGTAGGGGATTTTGATTTTATGGTTTCCCCGCATTCACTGTCCTCTTCTTAGCAGACTCTTTCTTTGGGAGTCTGGGGTGGACAGAGTTCTATGACAACACCTCAATGTCTAGCTCTGCAGTGTACATTTCTGATATAACACTTTCCCCTGAAGTGTGAACAGAATGAGGGGAATAAAATCTAACACCACTCCCATAATTAGACCACTGATTTCTTGACACTATTAATTTTAAGGGGGATTGTTGTTTGATGACCTGGCCTGATCATATGAGCCTTTTAAGAAGATGAAATGTCAGAGAGACACTTTGCTCTAGGTTTGAGATTAGAGAGAGTTGTCCTATTGTAACAGAAGGAACCATGTATCCATGACCAGAGGGTGACCTCTGCAATTTACCAGGAATTTAATTCCACCAGCAGCTATATGAACTTGGGAGAGGAAGCTGAACCTCAGGTGAGATCACAGTTGTACTTGATCCCTGGGTTCCAGCCCTGTGAGAAACTAGAGCAAAAAACAGCTATGCCATCCCATGACTGCTGATCTACAGAAATCATGAAACCATAAAACTGTATTATTTTAAGTGGTTAAGTTTATAGTGATTTGTTATAGAAAATGGACACAGTACCCATTACAACACTGGTAATTATTTGAATGAAACTTTCTCACCCTTTTACCTAGGAATGGCATGTGCCCAGTGTTTAAGCCCTGTGGTCTTTACTTCTGCTCACAATAATTTGTCCAAAGATGAGCATGTGATCCAATATGCAACAGCAAAAGTCTGGTTTAAGACTGCTTTTGAATCTACTAGTGAACAAAGTTGCTTTCTTTTTAGCAAAATTATAGCCAAGGACCTTGAGCTCTGGATCTGAAGTCAATCATACTGCCACCATGTGGATCTTAGTAATAAAACAAACATGGGAGAGAAAAGACCTCAGCCATGGGAAAAACACACTAACACCAGACTTTTTGCCTTTCTGTCAACCCGAGTTTAGAGGAAGGATTACATATGGAGTTATCAATGACCTAAATCTGTAACTTCCATATTTAGGTTAAGATTTTCTGGGACCATATTTTTCTTCTATGCCGTAATAATAAAAAAAGCTCTATCTGATAGGACAACTGTGGGCCAGAGAAGAAACATGTTGACATAGTCACATGATTAATAAGTCACGACTATGCCACAAACAGAACCAGGTCTCTGGATTCACAGTCAAAAGGAGTCAGCATGATTTCATTGCTGTTCTGACTACTTCTCTGGGAATTACAAGATACTAATTTCCCAAGAAGAGAGCACAATGATAACAAAGGCAGTAACAACAATTACGACTATAGATCAGTGACTGTTTATTACGTGTCAAGTTTTTTATTATCAAATTTATCTATAGTATTTAATTTTATATTCCCATAAACCTTATGCATTTTGTATTTTAATCATCTCTATTTTAAAACTGACAAAAGCATAGTTCAGAAATAATTGAGCACCTATGCATAGCATTTAATTTCAAACTCTCCTAAACCTTGTGAATTTATATCTTAGTCATCTTTCTTATAAGAATCACAAATGAGAAGCTTAGAAACATTTTTACTAACTTGAGTAAGATCACATAGCTAGTAAATGAAGAAGCCAGATTTAATCCTTATCTGTCTGGCTCCAAAGTCTATTCTCTTAACTAACATGTTAATTGTTGCTAGGATAAAACAGAAACAAAACAAACCTAGGGGATGTTTCTTTATTACTTCAAACTTACTGCAAATATACGGCATGAAAAATCTTTTTTGATTGGTAAAGATCATGAAGATTGGTGTGGACATCTGAACCAGGCAGCAATTTGATGTTTGAAGAAGTTTCTAATCCCTAACATTGGACTATTAAATTGCACATCTCTCATCTCTACCTTATTTTTCAAAGTATACAGGAAGTATACTTGGAAGAGAAAACACAATTTGGTACATGGGGCAAAAAAGGTAAGGCATGTGCTCTAAGGTATACAGTTTCTGCTATGTTCATATTCAACACCTAACTCTCCCCTAGCTTCCTGTGTGACCTTGGCACATCACTCCCTTGGGCCACAGGTTTTAACTGTATAAAATGAAAGAATTTATATTAAAATTGATAAAAAGTGTTTATATGTAGAAAAATGTATTCATTTTTGCAGACATTTTGGTGGGACTCCAAATATTCTGGTTATTTATTGTCTAATCCAATAAATTCTTCAGCGGGATCTCTTGAGGAAGTGCTGGAATGTCCCGAGATTTCAGAGAATTGAAATGCTACTCTGCTCAAAACATTAAAAAAAACAAGAGTATACTGGTAAGTACTTCTCTGCTAAGGTGCATCCAATGTGACACATGGCTTCAGGAGTGCTTGTTAAATATGCATCACAGAGGAAGAAATACAGCAACAAGAAGATTACGTAACTTCTTCAAGCAACGGGTGATAAAATGGGGTCAATCTGAGTCTAAAGCCTCCCTGCTCAACCTAGCCTGAAATTGCTCCCCACCCAACACCTGCCCTGTAACAGCTTCTCAAGTTTAAATTGTTGCATCTTCTTGTAAGCAACCTGAAGCATTTTTTTGGATAAAGGCAAGACATAAATTAAGGTGAGGTAAGTTCTATTGGTTTCCAGAGACGACAAAGCACCACAATGCCTAGAGGGATAATGACAGAGTTGGTTGTTTTTAAATCAAATCTTCTTGTTTGGCTTCCAGGTTTCCATTGAATGGCTGCAGTACCTTCTTAAGAAAACAAAATCATTCTATTTTTCAGAACCACTCTAGGTTTTACAAAAGAAATTTGGAATGTGATACAGAAACCTCCCACATACCCTATACCTATATAAGAAAAAATCTTATATTTTGTCTGGCTATTAATATCTTACATTTATTTATTACAGCAATTGATTGAGTATGGTGCCAAACTGTCATAATTAATAATCCGATATCAATACATTAATATTAACAAGTGCATTGTTTATTCAGATTGCTTTCATTTTTACCTAATGTCCTCTTTCTGTTCAAAGATCTCAGGCTAGGATGCCACACTGCATTGAGTCATGTTTCCCTAGGATCTTCTTTGCTGTAAGATTTTCTCAGATTTTCCAGTTTTTATAATGTTAGCAGATTTGATGAGTACGACTTGGGTATTTTGTCAAATCTCCCTGAATTGAGATGAGACCGATGTTTTTCTCATGGTTAGACTGGAGTATGTATGAGCAAAGGTAGAGAGCCATTCGCATGAAATAACCAATATGACCTATCAGTGCTGATACTGACCTTGATGAGTGGGTTCAGGCACAATTATATGCTCTGAGATACACAGTTTCTACTTTGATTTTCCATTCTGTATTTTAGATGCCCTATTTGAGCTCGGCTTTTCCACTAACCTACCCTTGATTACCAATAGATGTGATCACATCCAGAAGAGCTCTGTGCCATTCTGGTGACAGCAGGAAATTTCTGAGGCATGTGAAAAGGCTTGTTTGGTTTTCCTCACATTTGCTTTCATTGTCTTTTTTGCTGTAATAGAATTAAATCCAGAGGTTGCCCTTTGAGTTTGTTGAAAACCTAATGGTTTGAAGATGTACTCTGTTATAACACAGTATTTATCTTGCTGTGTTTAGCTTATTCATATAATACACTGCCTTCCATATCATGGCAGTGACAGTATTTTAGTTTCCTTTTATGTTTGAATAATATTACCATGTAAGTATACTAATCCAATTCATCTATTAATAGACACTTAGGTTGATTCTGTGTCTTGGCCATTGTGAACAATGCTGGAATGAATAGGCAGTGCAGGTATCTTTTCAATACATTTATTTAATTTCCTTTGGATGTATACAGAATAGTTGGATTTCTGGACTGTATTGTAGTTCTGCTTTTAAATTTTTTATTAACTTCTATACTGTTCTCCATAATGACTATAAAAGTAAAAAAAAAAAAAAAAAAGCACAGAGTATAATGGTGATTGCCAGGGATGGAGTATTGGGGGAAATTAGGAAACACTCATCGAAAAGCACAAAGCTTAGGTTCAAATCTACAAAGAATAAATTGTAGGTCTCTCAAGTGAAACATGGTGGTTGTTGTTAGCATAAAAATGGTAATATAGTACCTTATGAGATGATCAATCCACTTAAAGATACTTTACCTTGACCAAGAGGAAAACATTTTGTTTTCAAAATCCATAAGGAGTCTTGCAATGAGCAGTTATAGCCCATTGTAAAATAATATTACACAAACAAACCTATCAGGAGTGAGATATTCATTATCATTATCAACACTTAAGAAATGAGGGAGCTGAGGCTCAGACACATTGAGTATGCTGCTAGTGGGAGACCTGAGATTTGAACTCACTTTCTCTGATGAACTTGTGCACAAAAGCGCTGGTTTGCAGCCATGTATAGCCAGGCACCTTTTCCTATTCTGGAGAACCTTTCCTTGTCTGATGTAGTTGTAGACCTGCTTCAGGTCTGACACAGAGCTATGACTTTTAATGACTTTGTCTATTCTTGTCTGAAGTATGCCAGATCCTTTCTAGAAGAGCAGAGTGGGAGAAAAATTCCCTAAAAATGGAGATCATGTTGTTCCTCTGAGGAAAGCTCACTTTATAGCCACGCTGTAAGAATCATGCAATGGTTTGTTTTACTTTTTTATTCCCTTTCCTTTTCTTTTAAAGGGAAAGAAAGTGATAATTGCTGAGATTTATGCAGGAAACATTTTCTCTAGAGAGCTCAATTTTGCAGACTTTCCTTGACTTCCCCAGCCACTCCTTAGGGGTCCCTACAAATTTCTGCCTCATGAAAGTAGGACTGCCCTGCCCAGCATTTTGGGGAGAAAACATTCAACTATTTCCCAGATGTATCATAGACATAAGAGATGGGTGGGGAGTGGGGGAGCTACATGTATTAGATCGTCTGGTTCATCCTAACACAAGGAGATTTTTCCCAGTTGGATATCTTGAGTATTATAAATGGTTACTAACCTGAATAGCTTCACATGTGCTGCAAGAGACCAGCTTTGAGCAGCAAATTAAACAGGTAAGGCTTTTTTTAAGTCCATAACAAACTTGCTAGGTAGGGGTGAGAAAAACGTGTACATCATTGCATTATATGTACTACTAAAATTTAATTTGTGCTAGAGTTGATAGAGACACTCTGTGTCTAGTCTCTGTCCTTAGCTAGAAAGGGGGTTTTGGAAGTGGCAAAAAAGGGGAAGGAATGTGGAAAGGTGGAAGAGGATTCCCCT
The DNA here is from genome assembly GCA_004027595.1 of Dinomys branickii. Lineage (NCBI taxonomy): Eukaryota > Metazoa > Chordata > Mammalia > Rodentia > Dinomyidae > Dinomys > Dinomys branickii. The sequence continues at coordinate 1,358 of PVLD010016473.1, read as the reverse complement.
GCATCTTTTCTGTTTTTGTAGCCAGTGTTATTCCCATCCATCTCCAAACACAGCGCTCATTTCTTCCACTGCACTTCCATTATAACTGAGGGTTAAATCTACTCAGACAGTGGTGGAATTGGTTGCATTTTCTCTTTTATTGCATTTGTAGTGAGTGTACAACATGTCTTCATTAACTCTCTCTGACATTCAGAATAGCTAGAGATAAAAATTGCCTTCAATCAAAACGGAATAACAGTCCCACCACTCTCCCATCTCCAATCCCAAGCATCCCCTAGGGTATGTGTTAATTACCAAAGATGAATGCAGGCCCGTCATTCTCAGCAGGGGCCTTTAAATTGTTTTGCTGGGTTGGGTCAGAAGATGGTGCTCCATCTTGCAAAGTGGTAAAGACTTTTGAGCTTCTTGGGGAAGTGTGGCTAATAATGTCCTCCATTACTGAGTGCCTATAATGTGCCTAACATTATTGGATTCTTGTCACAAAATAACCCACAGAACCCTGACACCTATCTTATAAGACAAATCTTTAATGCTTGTTTCCTGGGTGGGAAATCTCTTCCCAGCTCGATGATGTTTCTGGTCCCCTAGGTGGCTCCCTGTATTTAACAACTGAGAAGGGGGTTGGTCTATAGTTCCTAGACGTGATCTTGTATCCTGGAAGACTTGTCTGCAATGTTACCATTCCTGAATCCTGGTAGTAACTGAAAAGATGATTCCCAAATTCCACTTCATGTATCATCACTGATCAAAATTACCTGGCTACAAACAAGATGAAGATGCACTTTTTGAGTACTATGCAGTCTTTCTCACTAAAGTGAGGAAAGCAGAGGGAGTGTGTACACGTGCTGGACCTGCTTTTGTCTAATTGTCATGCTGCTTCTATTCACACCCCTTCCATATAATTCTTGACCCATCTCATCTGAGCTAATATCAGCATTCCACAGTTTTAGAGAAAGAGATGGAGCTGGGGATATGGCATAGTGCCTACCTGGCAAGCACAAGGTCCTAAGTTTTATTCCTGGTACCAAAAAATAAAAAAGATAAAGAGATAGTCAGAGTAGAGGGGGATAATAATTACCCATGGATTTTCTTGGCAACACTAACCTTTGCTCTTGGTTCCATACTAATATATCTAAGAGTGAAATTCTTCCATTCCCAATTCCACTTACTACCCCAAGACATATGTGCTTTCTGAAGATTCTGAGGTGTTCTGTGGGAAAGAAAAACAAAGATCCACAAATACACAGAATATGTTTACTTTTGTCTTAGTGTTTTGCCTTCTATCTCCTCCCTTTTTTGTTTTGCCTCTGAAATAACTGGTCCAAATCTCTTTGATGTATGGCTTCTCTGAGTTACCT
>PVLD010016472.1:0-44891 GCA_004027595.1 Dinomys branickii | reverse complement strand
CAAGAGATCTACCTAAGCTTTTTATTAATTAACCTTCCTGCAAACAGTGCTTATATTTACTTTCACCCTCTTTCATTCAAACTGTAATGATGGAAATAGCCCATGGGTCTAAAATAGACCATCTTGGGGCCGGGGATATAGCTCAGTGGAATAAGCGCCTGCCTAGCAGGCTCAGGGTCCTGAGTTCAATCCCCAGTACCGCCAAAAATAAAATAAAATAAAATAAGACCATCTTCTCTGAGTCTTATTTACCTTATTTTGACCTTATTTTAGGCCCTTACATTTCATACAATCTAAAAAGTGCTAATTGTAGAAATGTTTTATTTTATTTTGGTTTGGTTGTTGTTTTGTTTCTACTGGGGATCAAATTCAAGGCCTCATCTATGCTAAGTGAGTGCTTTACCACCAAGCTATATTCTGAGCTAATTACATCATTTTATACCTTGCTAAGAAATACAACAAACATGCCAGCTAAAATTATAAGGTACAGGTGGATGCAGTGATGCTTGCTGTAGTCCCAGATACTTGGGAGGCTGATGCAGGAGGATCTCTTGAGCCCAGGAGTTTGAGGCCAGCCTGGGCAACATAGCATGACTCAGCCTGAAGAAATGTATAAGATACCATTGATTGTGAAGCATATTCTGATTAATGAAAGAAGTGCATATTGCAATTCATGCAGCAAAGACCATATTTGTCACTGTAGAAGACCTATCTTTCCCTGTCTTATGTCTTAATGGTACAGAGTGGTCAAAAATACATCGTGGCTTGTTGGCCCTACCACACTCTTGTTATCTGCCACAGACACTTTGGATCTGTTTCCTTCCTGTGGGATCCACATTATTCTAGTAGGGAGGGAAGTTTTAAAGCCTGTAGTTGGGAAAAGTCACTTGCTGTCCTCCACAGAAGCAGAACACAGGCCTGTCATGCTGCATGAACAGTGACACTGGATACTTCAAGTGTCATGGTTTGATCATTCCCATGACAACAGACTTATACCAGGTGATTCTAAATGGCCCTTATCATACTTCCTAATAACTTCATTTGGTGTAGTATCAAAATCATCTGATCTGCATCAGAGGATAGCAAAATAGTTTGCTCCTTTTACTCAGGCATCACTTACCTTTATAACATCAAAGTGAAATTTTAACTTTTCAAACCCACATATCCAGTTACTCATAAGGCAAAACTTTATCTTCAGTAGAAAAATGGTTTTTAAAAAAAGTGATTAATGCATGTTTCATATGAGTGAAAATGCTGGTTGAAGATATTTTTGGTCTTCACTAAGTATTTTCACCTTTTCCTATCAGACAAAACATAGGCAAAATTCAAATTTGTACCTTCTCTTCCCAAGTTCAAATTATGATGTCAACATATACTAACACAATTTAGAGCATTTATGTATGCTAGAAGGTATTTCATGTTTACTGTGGGTGGAGATTAGTATGTCACTTTAATAAAGAACCAGAATTGATGACTTGTAACACAAAGGAAACTTGACCTTCCAGCTCTCTCTTTACTCTTTCCTGGCCCACACAGGAGTATATTGGGGAGAAGGTAAAAGAATGTCACTTGTAGAGACTTGAGGCAATGCTGGAAGAGTGGCGGGTATTATAGAATGGAGGCAGCTTAGCGGGTGTGACTTTTCCTTCTCCTGTGCCACGGGAAATCTCAAGGAACTTCAAGGAGCGCTGAGGTGTGGGATGACTTCTGCAGATGCTCCTTCCTGCTTCCCGATCATTACGTGTTCTCGCCCCATGCCTAAGAGTTGGAGTTGGCGGACTGAAGCCAAGGAAGGCCTACGAGGCGAGTAACGTGCACCACGGGAGGGCATCAGCCAGACTCAGCTGTCTCTAAGTCCTTCCACCCGATAAGCAATTGTAAAATCACCGCACAGATCTAAGGATGAATACCAGAAATCTATAATAAATGGAAGTCACATTTTCCTTTGCATAATTTTTATACTATCATTACAAGCAATTTTCCTGAGATAAAAGCTTTGAAGATGTATTTTTCAGACATTTTTCCTCACAATGATTGCTGTCTCAGAATGTCATTGCAATTTCTTACTTTTCTTGAGCTAAATTTATGCTGTTTTCTCTCTTAGGCAAATATCAATATTCCAATGGGAGCCTTTCGGCCAGGAGCTGGGCAACCCCCCAGAAGAAAAGAATGTACTCCTGAAACAGAGGAGGTGAGGACAACTTAGCTAGCAGCACACAGTGAGGCCTGTCTGCTCCCAAACCCTTACTAAAGGAGGGTAGGAGCAAGGCAGACCCGTTCTGTAGGATGAGGGAGAGGCAGATAGTTGTGTGTCAGGAATTCGACATACAGTACGGGGAGGTCTGTAGTTGTCATATCCAGTCATCCAGGAAAATCTCTGTCTCCCCCTTCCCTTCAGCCAAAGTTAAGTGCCTGGCACAAGTATTTGAAGGTACTGGGCTTAACTTCCAGTTGTTCTTTGATTTTGTGTATGGTGGGAAGGACATAGCCTCTCAGATGATTTTGTTCTAGTGATAGTCAACAGATTGGCCGGTAGTTCCTCATGTAAACCCAGAAAGAGTTCTCTTCGCTCTGATGTGAAGAGGAGAGTGTGGCTCAGTGGGAAGGATGATCCTGTGGCTGTCTGATAAAGCCTGTGAACCCAGCTGTCTGGCTCGCGTGTGGCCTCTTGAGAGCCCTTTGATAACAGAACTGGACTGCACTCATCCCACCAGAAATGGGAATGTGCCTGGCACAGGATCCTGACAGCCAAATCCTCATAAGCGGGGCTAGTCTTTGCCTAAGACAAACAGTTGCCTACAAGAAGCAATTTGGAGGGTATTGACAAGCCTCCACTAAGCCTCCCAAATCTTTCTAGTGACTGAAATAGCATCCTTAAGCCACAACACAGTACGCTGAGATTTTCTGGCAAATAGTCCCCCTCTCACCTGGGCCCTTTAAAAAATACAAACTTACGATTTAATTCTGGTTCAGCCATTTCTTAGCAGGGTGGCCTTGGGTGTGCATCTCAGCTCCCCTGTGCCTGGGTCTCTTCTATCTTAGAAAGGGACAACGTTAACAGGGTTACCGTGAAGATGAAATCAGTTAGTACGTGTAGCTTAGACCAGCAAGCAGTGTGCTTGCTGTTGTGTTAAGTCTCCAGTGTTTGAGCATGAGCGAGCACATCAGGCTGTACTGCCCCGCACTGGAGGGTTTGGAGCAAAACTCAGCAGGGCATCTGGGAGTAAAGGACAAGATGAAAATGAGATACCTGGAAAATGCTTCACCATTTTGCTAGGTTTTGCAAACACTCTGTGACTCCCCCGGCCCCGCCCCGCCAAGCATTTCTCTTCTCCACACCTATTCCTGAAACGGAGAATGCGGCTATGGTACAGGACGTTGCTCACACTTTCTTCATCCAAAGCATGTCCTTCATGTTCCTTCTCAATTCAAACATCTATCTACAAAACAAAAGGAATATATTGAATTAGTCAAACAGAGCCATATGGAACCTGTTTGTTCATGCCTTAATTTATTGTAATGCTCATAATGATAAATGTATAGAAGAAATGTCATCTGATCTCCATTATATTTTTAAAAGACTGCAGGAGGTTCAGCTTAAAAATGCACCACCATAACTCTCTTTTCTGAGTCAATTGTGCTAATGGTGAATTATTAAGTATATCCCCCTACAATTCTCCATTATTGCCGCCTTACCAAATCAAGTGCAAGAAGTCTTACCTTGATACATAAAGAGCACAGTACACTGGGATTTTCATGACTTGAAATGAAGATAATGGTATTAAGTCTCATCATTGTTAATCTGCATATGTTCACATAAATCACTGCACATGGACACGTAAGTGCATAGGGTTTATGTGTTACATGTGCCAATATAGCACATTTTGACGTTACAAAGATAGTGAGTGTGACTTACGCAGGAACTTAACAGAAGGGATTGGAAGCGTCTTTCTCCTTCGTGCTTCTTTATTAAGATCTACCCACCTAACAACCGTGGGAACATTTATAAAGAGGACACTTTTTCATTTCACTGCTACACATATTTAAAAAAAGCAACACTTTGTAGCCTAGTTAAAAATTCCTTCTCAAAGCCCAGCATGGAGCACTTTGGAATACCTGGTAGTCCAAGTGGATGTTTAGTAAACAGTTTTCCTCACTGTTCCCACAGCCACGTTTATACGTGATGAGTGTGTGTGCAGGGCGAAAGCAGTCAGTTCCATGGTTCTATACATTGACCCTGGGAAACAATATCTTCCAGACAGTCACGGCAGGTATAGTCTGCATTGAATCACTCTATCACTTCGTGTGGGTGACACGTTAGCTATTTCATTGCCACTGTAACAGATTTAGAGAAAATGACTATAGGAAAAACTATCAGCCCTTAGTGGAAGAACAGTGCCTGGGTATATTGTGTGTCTACTCATCCCCTCCAATACACAATTTAAAAGATGTCTATAAAGGATGTGTCTACCAAATAATGTGCCAGAAGTTGGGGAAGCTTGAACATGTTCTACCTCTAGGTCCTAACCAATTTGGGGATTGGACACAGGAGCCTTGGGGCCTCTCTTAGTTTGGGCTCTCCAAGAAGCAGATCCAAAGTTGGGATTAGATTTGTATAACGTTTATTTGGGGGAACACTTGTAAGGAAAAATGGGTGGGAGCCGCAGGAGGCTAGGAGCGCCATCAGACTGGAATGCAGCAGGATGCAAGAGGTTCCGGGGTGTCTGCGGAAGCAGCTCAGACTTCTGTGCAACTCTCAGACCAGTTCTCCAGCCGAAGTCGCTCCTCAGAAGAGTCTCAAGTCTCACTGGATCAGCCCACCTTGCGATTCCTGTTGCACTCACTCATTGGTTACCAGCAGCTATGGGAAAGGTGACCTCAGTGTAGTGATGGTTGGATTTCAAGGCAAAGCAGCTGGGGCCTTCATTCAATTACTCTCCCTGCGGTAATCTGATCCGAGGCCTGTTGTCACGGCTGCCATGGTGATAAAATGTTCCTCTGACACCTTCCTCCCAGGGCCACAGTGAATAGAAGGAATGGACTAGCAGTCAGCTTGCTTCTGTAGGAATGAGCTGAAGCAACACACAGCAACTCATTGTTGTCTTACAGTCTCTGTTCTTTATGTGTTTAATGTATGTAAATAGAGGTGTGGATTTGTGATTGTACATTCTCAGGATTAATCAGTCAAGCAATAATCTGTAGTCAAGCATTGAAGGAGCCACAAAAAAGGATGGGGTGTGGATCTTCCCTTAAAACTGCAAAATATACAGCAGCAGTGATAGAAAATTTAAGATATTTCCCAAAGCAGAAGGGGAAGACTGTGTCTGTTTTGTTGCTCCTACCATCCAGCCCATATTTAGAGACATTTTCCTTATACTTCTCAGTTTGTTCTTCCTTCCCAAATATGTCATGGGACCAAAGGCAGGCAGTCACTACATCCCAAGCAATATATCGAAAACCTCCTGGGCTAAGCCATTGTTTTAGAGCCAGCCATGCACTAACGTTGTACAGATTTGTGCTGTCAGGCAGTTTGATCGTATGATACCAAATTAAATTTAGAAACCAGATCTTCTAACTGGAGGTAGTTTTTATTAGTTACCAAATGTTGAACAACACTCTGGTGTTTTCTAAATCACATGGACATTACTTGTTTTCTTGCAATTTTATTTTACCAAACTTTAGATCTTATTGTAATTCTGAGGCTGTCTGAGTAATGCAAGAGAAAATCACTCTGTTAGAACTAGACTCTAGCATTATTCTTATTTTCAGTTTTTTCTGGTTCATATTTATGAGCCTCGAGATCAAATTGTCCTTTTTGGTGAGTTTAATTTCTTCCCCTTTTGCTTCAGGGAGCTCCTCCCACTTCAGATGAGGAGAAGAAGCCAATTCCAGGAGCAAAGAAACTTCCAGGACCTGCAGTCAATCTTTCGGAGATTCAGAATATTAAAAGTGAACTGAAATATGTCCCCAAAGCTGAACAGTAGTTGGAAAACATAGGTGAGTGAAAAGCTAGATTCTATACTTGAAAAAGACCACAAGAAATTGTTGGAGGAAGCCTTGCAGCGGAGTTTCGAATTCCAGAAGCATTTATTAAGTATCAAGGGCCTTTGCTGTAACCAGTATTTCTGGTACAGTTTTCTAGTAAACTCAAGCTTTTGGACTTATTCCATAACTGGTTGGAAATCCATTGAGGATTCTTTCCTACTATCCTTACTCTGATCAGCCTTCTGCATGAGGGGAGGATAAGCTTGGGAGAGGAAAGATGCTGGGGAAAAAGCTGTGAAGAGCTTTTGACTGTTGGATCCAGGGAGCCCTCCCTCACGGTATGCTTCTGTTTCCCTGCTCAAACACCACAAAGAGCCATGAAAGGTTTCTTTATCTGGAGGATCAAAGGAACGAGGAGCTGAACAGGTTTAGTGTGAAAGGGCAGAGACCCAGGAATTCAGACCTCGAAAAAAAATTAACCCAGGCATGTATACGGCTTGCTGAGAGGACCTCCTAACGCTGTGTGGATGGTAAGGCTAGGTTCAGAACTGTGTGCTGCCCCTGAGGAGTTGCTCCGCACAAGGTTTGGGGTCCTATTATAATTTTAATAGATCTATTCAATTATGGGCTCCTGGCGAGGGCTCAGCCCACCCTCTATCTCCAAAATGGGTTTCTGTTAACCTGTGTAGAAATTCTGCCAACAGGATGAGTGTGGAACTGACCCAAATCATGAGTTTTTCTCCTATGAGACCTTGGAACAAATCTACCCTTTATCCAACACTAGGAAATGCCACCATGCACGCTCTACCTTATTTTCTAAGCAGACATGTGGAGGAGGAGACTCTACACTGGGAACACAAAACAGGTTCTTATCAGGTTGATGGTTTATCCATTCCTTCATCTGTCCATTCACCCATTTATTCAAACAATACTTACTATCTGCACTGAACACTAGAAACACCAATCACTTATACCAGATGCCAGAGAGCAGAATATTAATTGCTTCGTGCAAGCTTCAGGATACCCAACTGTTACCTTCATTCTTGAGATGATGTTTGAGAGACTTTTGTAAATCTATCATGCATCCTAAAAAGGGGGTGTGATTTCACACATAGGGCTGTTGTGTACTTGTTATACTTCCTCCCGCCGCGGCTTTCAGATGAATTATACTCTCTGTCCATGTCGGGGTGAAATCTTCTGAGCATGTAGATGGCAAAGGAGATTATTTAGGCAGCTAGGACCCTGTTGTGTCTTCTCCTGTGCGACGGTGCGGTGCTTTATGGCCATGGTATTTGTGCCATGCTGTATGGACTCACCAGGACATTTCCAAGTTAGTTCTGCAGAAAAGATTTCTTTAGAGTGTAGAGCAGGGCACCATTTTGAGTTACAGTAGAGTATCCAGTGTTTTCACCACAGTTCCAAAAAAGAAAAACAAAAGAGTAAGAAAAAGACACAACGTACTGCAAGAACCCATCTGTGCAACCAGGCTAGGCACTAAGACCTGCTATGTGGCCGTATCCACATCTTGGTGTTACTATTATTATTTGGTACTAGGAATCAAACTCAGGACCTCACACCTACCAGGCAGGCACTGTGCCGCTGAGCTATATGCCAGGCCCTGCACTTGTTAGTATTTATTTTGGGTCTTTTTTTTTTCTTTTTGATACCGAGAATCGAACTCAGGACCTTGTGCTTGCCAGGCAGGCGCTTGTGCCACTGAGCTATACCAGTACCTGGCTGTACTTGTTATTATTTATGACAGAATACAGCAAACTGATTATTGATGCTCCGTCCTACTTCTGTTGCCAGACTGAAAGGAAATATTCCAATACATTTGGGATGAAGCTGGTGAACTCCCTTGTGAAAAATCCTAGAGAAGGATAAATAACTCTTTGTAATATTTATCATCACCAACTAAGGCCATTTAGTTAGACATATGAATTTTTAATGCAAACTTTAAAGAATTCTACTCTTATGAATCCATGCTGACCTAAATTTAACCCCAGTCCCAGTTTCAGAAGAATCTGGTTTTGAAGACTCAAAGGAATGCTGTTTTAAAATGAGCTCAGAGGATCTTGCAGCGTTCATTGGCAGCAGGTTTGATTCAGAAGCCTCAAATGTTTGGTTACAGGGAACAAGAAACAAAACCAACTCCATAAAATATTGAAAAAGTACCGTAGTACCCAGAACGCATTTTTTGTTACCTCATTTTCTCAGAGGAGACTTTAGTGATTCTTCTCTCTTGAACAAATTCTAATGTGAAGTCTATTTATCATTATTGTTACAGGAATGTGAAAATGTAAGTTGTCAGAGGAGCTGATCTGAATTCTAAATGAGTAACTTATTGTTTTAAGCCAAGGAATGAACTTTAGCTTGGGTAGGAGAGGTAGTAGGCAGGGTTGCTTAGAAGCATCTGTTCTCCTACAAAGTTGAAATTTTGAGACTTGCATGGTCATGGTCTGTGGCCACAGAGGGAGACCAGTTTTTAACATCGATTGATTTAGTGAACACATTAGCAACAAATACATTGCAGCAGTCGCCATTTAGTCACTCAGCGGTTACATTGATTCCTTCTTCTTGGGCCACCATTTTGTTGTCACTCACCCTCACCCTGTGTTGTCTAATTGTCTGATCAAACAGATCACTAGTTTGAAGATTGGCTAACTACACTATGTCTGTAGTTGTCAAACACTGAAAATCACAAGACTCAAGGCTCAAAGTCCGCATTACAACTACCACAGTGCTTCAGCTGTATGAGACAGAGCAGCATCTCCTTCCAGGCAAGATCAGTGCCTTTTTTATGTGGGATTTTAGATACATTCCACACACTGTCTCCTGGCTGGAATTGTTCATGGAATTTGATTAAAAATGTTGCAGCACAAGAACAAGAATGAACACTGACTAGTCCATTAGGGATCAGGAATTATGACTTATGGAAAAGAGTGCAGGGCCTGGCCCAATCAGGAACGAGGCCAGACAACAAAAAGACAGCACATAGCATGTCAAAACCAAGAAATGTGGAAGTTGCCCAAATGAAGATACAACTCCAGGTGGAGATGGCATGGGTATGGAAGGCAAGGTGTTCAGCCAAATAAATCTTGAGATTGAGCTGGCTACCATTTACTGTGGTGAGGTGGTGACTTAAGAAAATCCAAGAGCCAGAGGTAGGCCCATCAGCAAGGCCTGAAAACCAGGTGCCCTCTAACCCCCTCATGCCTGACTATTTGTGGCATTATTAGGACTCTAGCAGGCCCAACACCAGAAGCAACTGTTAACTTGTTTGCTTATAGTTGCTGCAGATGCCACATCATAAATATAGGTCTGGGGAACGTGTAGAACTGCTCAGGGCTTGTGTCCAAACAGACTCTGTGCCCAGGTTTGTAGCCCCTCAACCATCAGATCAGACCACCTGTGCTTAGTAAAGAACCCTTATAACAAATTCCCATACTTCGGGCATATTCTTCTTTCTGTAGTAAGATACAGATACTAAACGTGGTCCCTTCTCTAAGGATACCTAAGACATGACAGAAAGATAAAAAAATTCCAAAGGTACATAATTTAAGATTAAATTGTCTGTGTTTCTGACCTGCTAAGTAGGCCATAGAGATGTAGTCGATGTTATTACTTACAAGAGGAGGAACTCATGTTGTTTGGAATCAGGGACAATTTCAAGGCAGTAGGAAGAAAATGGTTTGAATAGAACCTCAGGGATGAGCCTCTGGATATAGGGAACCTTTGAGACACCATCAATAGAGCAGCCTGGTGAAACCGAACAGCTCCTCTAAGGCAGTACTTCATAACTTTGGGGGGAGAACAACCCGTCTATACTGTCTCTTCTCTTTTTCCAGAGGTAAAACAGCTCAGTGATAGAAAAGAATTAGAAAGAAATAAAATGAATATTAAATGGGTAACAATGACAAGAAAAAGAAACAAAGGTAAAGCCTAAGAATAACTGGACAATTACACCAATGGACACCAATATAGCAGCAACTGAAATCCCTAGGACTGATGTGGTTCCAGAAAGAAATGCTCATTCTGAAGTTGCAGGGGTTCTATCCTCAGGGCTGGATGTCGGAGCATGACCGTGCATTGTGTAGTAGGCAGACCTCTCATGATAGTAGTATACGTACATAGTAAACTAGGATCTCAGAGAAATGCAAAACACTTTGGCAGCTTGTTATTTTTTAACACATAATAATTGTAGGCACTTATGGGGCACACTGTGGGAATTTGATACATGCATATAATGTGGAATGATCAAAGCAGGGTAATTTAGCATTTTTTATCCTTAAACTTCTGTCATTTTATTGTGTGGTGAACTTCAGATTCCTAGTTCTTTATAAAATATATAATAAATTGCCATGAATTATAATTACTGTGCTGTACTCTAGAACACCAAACTTAATACATCCATGAAACCATACTGTGACACCTGTTATCCAACCTCCCATCAGAGTCTCTGGTGATCACTGTTATACTCTCTATTTCTATGAAAACAACTTTTTATAGCTTGCACATATTAGTTGAGATAATGAAATGGTATGGTAGTCTCTCTGTGCCTGGTTTCTCTCACTTAACATTAAATTCTCTAGCTCCACCCATGTTGCCACAAATCACATGATTTCATTTTTGATGGCTGAATAATATTCCATTGTGTATATATGGCACATTTTCATTAACCATTCAAACATCAACAGATACTTTGGTTATTCCAAAAAAGCAAAATTGTAGTGATTCTTAGTAATTCACTTAGTAGCTTTTGGTCATAATAAAAGTGAAAGCCCATGGAATGAATTCCCATTTCCCATTAAGAACTGAGGAAACAGCTCGCATTTTTGCCATCAGCAATTCTTTTGAGGTCGATCAGTGAACCTTGGACCATGCTTTGAGATACATTGCTGTAGGGAAGTAAATGAGAGTAAACTGGAATGATATGCTATGCCCTTGTACTCAGACATGGCTCTGTAATCTCATTTTAGTCTGTATCCTATATTCCACATTGGCTAGCTATTCTCAATCCTGGATTTGGTAGATGTGAAAAGAATTATTATCATGCTCTGCTTAGGAATGGGTGACTTTGTCTTAATGCGCTTGGGCTGCTATAACAAAAAATATAGGTTAATTGGTTGAACAACAGACATTTATTTCCCACAGTTCTGGAGGCTGAAACTCCAAAATGGGGGCACCAGCATGGTCAGGTTCTGGTGAGGGCCCTTTTCCTAGTCTGTGGACAGCTGTCTTCTGGGTCCTCACGTGCAGAAACAGAATTATCTGATAGCTCTTCCTCTTCCTTTTTCCTCCATGAGAGCCCTGATCTCATGATCTCATCAAAACATAATTACTTCCTGAAGGCTCCATCTTTTAATACCATAACATTAGGAGTTAAGGCTATAACATACGGGGTAGCACAAACATTCTGTCTATAGCAGATCTCTTCTTCCAACACTTGGCCCTACCCTTCTAGCAGCTTCTATTTATGCTTTCACAACACTTAACACATTTTAACACATTGGTTTTCTGGTCTGTATCTTCTTGATACCATGGCACCTTAAAGACTACATTGTACCTGATACATATTAGGCACACACAGCATATCTGTAAGATGTTACTGGCACCTTGACCATAGCAACTATGGTGTCTCCTAGCAGTATATATGTTTGAAGTCCTTGTATTCATAGGGAAATTACTATTTAAAAGCAAGACTATCTTCTCTTGCAAGAACTGCAGGTAACATGCAGTAACATTTGACTTTACCTCATTGATTATAATTTTGTTTCCCCGTGAAACTGAAAAATTAGGAAAAATGTCGAATTTGGTTCATATTCCCTAAAAAGAAGAAACACATGTAACACCAGAAGAAAATATAATTTTCAAAAATTCCATGACTTTATTTTTCAAATAACATTTATGTCCAGATAAGACATTTTCCAGTCAGTCATCCAGAGAGATGTCATCTCCGATAGAGAACAGAAGGCACTCATTACTCTTAAATGTTAAGTATTATACATCACTGTCATTCTTGCAGATTCCAGGGCTAATTTTGAGAGTGTTGGCAGGAGGGCAGATTGATGTACCCGGATACTTGATTAGAAGTGCATTTAGCATTGAACAAAATACCCCAAAAGTACATGAAGTCAAACAACTGACAGAACTGAAGGGAGAAATAGACAACCTAACCATAATTGAGGATTTTAATATCCCATCAGAAGTGGTAAGAACAACCACATAAAAAATCAACAAAGAAATAGAAGATTTGAACACTAGAAACCAAAAGACACATAGAGAACCCTCTACCTAAAAGACCTGACAGACACATATGGAACATTCTACCCAACAGCAGAGTACATGTTCTTCTCAAGTACACATGGAACATTGTCCAGGAGAGACCAGATGTTGGGCCGTTAAACAAATATAGATAAATTTACAAGGAATTGAATCATGCAAAGTCTGTTCTCTGATCACAGTGGAATGAAGAACGAAGTTAGAAATCAGAAACAAGGAAGTTTTGGAAATCCACAACTCATGGAACTTACACAACACAGTCCTAAATAAGTAATGACTCAATAAAAAATATCACAAGGGGAATTAGAAAATACTTTGAGACTAATGAAGAGTGCAACATGCTGAAATTTATGCAATGCACCAATAGTAGTGCTTAGTGTGCTTAGTCATAAATGCATATATTACAAAAGAAGAAATTCTCAGATCAATAACCAACCAAATCAATATTAGCAACTTCATATTTGAGAAACATGAATTTTATCACTTTACAGTAAGCTTTATAATTGCATTTATTTTTGAATGAAAATAGCATTCCTTTGAAATGGTAAGGCCATTTCTCATTAGTAAGATATATTTGTATAAACAATAGAACAATATAATAAAAACTAGGAAAAATAATTGCTCAGAAGATCATCATTTTAGCATAATACTCACCTTGATATCAATCCCCTTTACTCTTTTTTGGAAACAGGGTCTCACTGTGGAGTTCAGGCTGGCCTTGAGCGCATAGCAATCCTCCTGTCTCAGCCTCCTGAGTGCTGGGATTACTGGTGTATGCCACCATGCCTGGTTCCCTTTAGTCTTTTCCTTTGTGTTCACATATGAGATCCAATACAACAGAGTCGCTAACATGATTTGGGGGTCATAAATTAGAATTGGTCTCATTTTCTAGAACCTTTGCCACTTTGAGGTCTATGTGTTTACTTTCTCATTTCATAAAAGCAGAAAATGGCACGTCCTGCATAGAATAGTTGTGAAGGACTCAATAGATGCCTCTACAGGAAGTGTATGTACGTACACCACTTGAGGCAGATAATAACTCAGTGAATGGGAACTGGCTCTCCTTATATGCCTTCTCTGCCCTGGCCTTGTTCTGAGCACGTGCACATTCTGTAGCTTGCTTTCCCCACTCTACACGTCATCATAGGAATACATGCTTCACGTTGCTTTTCAGCCTTCAGGATTGAGATGATTTCTTTCTCATAGGCTTTGAGTTATCATGATTTCATAACCTTTCCCTCTGCCAGAAGACAGAGGATTGATTTATTGATTTGCATAGAACTAAACTTAAAAACAAAAGCAAAAAGCTTCTCCCAAATGTCTTCTCTGTGGTTTGCTGGAGTTTTTGTCCTCAATTTTGACATGTTTGCTGCTTTGACCCAATTATGCAAGCTCTACTGAAGCTCTGCTCACTTTCTCCAGAGGACATGGTTTCCGCTGAGATTTTTCACTCTGTAGTGAATTCACAGTTCTTTCGACTTGTGCTGCTCTTTTTTTGTGTGCTTCTCACTTCGTTAGGAGAAAGATGAGTTCTGCAATGGCTCTGAACTGCATCAAGCTTTTGTCCATTTGTTTTCTTCCCTGGCAGAGCTATTGTTCTAGGCCCTGATTCTGGCCCTTGTGGGAATAAAAGTCTCTTGAGGGTGATTGCAAGGAAGCTTAGTGTTGACTGGGGCTGTTGCTTTGAAGGTCTCCATACAGCAAACGCACCAAAGCTACCTGAGTGACTTTTGTTAACAGAGAGCCCTGGGGGGTATGGAGATGGATTCTCAGAAGGGAGTTGGTGCTGATGAAAGATTTCAGGGGTAGACTGGAAGCTAGAGAAGCCCATGTCTTCCAGCCAGTTTGGTGGAAGGCAGACATGACTCAGCACTGCATTCTGCACATCTCTATATGCTAGCACGTTCATTTCCTTGGGCCAAAGGACAGGACTGGTACATGCTCTCTCCCAATGTAATGAAATGTATTTCTCTATTCACTAGTTCTCAACCCAGGCTGTAAGGATGGATTTTGCCCCTCATGGGACACTTGGTAATGCCTGGAGATAGTTTAGGTTTTCACAGCTGGGATGAGGGGTGGGTTCTTACTGTTATCTAGTTGGAGAGAAGCCAAGGAGACTGTTAGACCCCCCACAATGCCCAGACAGCCCCCTACAACAAAGAATGATATTGTCCCTACTGCCCATAGTTCTGGAAATGTTACCCTGATTTATCTGCTTGAAAGGCTAAGGGCAGGTCTGACTTGTTACAAACTTTCCTTTCCAAGTAATCAATGTTGTATATTTTACAGAAATTAAGACCTTAATAAAAAAGAACATAGTAATCGGTTGTCCAATATTTATACTGTCTCTTTACCTCATGTGTGCTAAGGAAACGCTCTACCACTGAACTACAACCCTACTCCCCGCCCATTTTTGAGACAGGGACACATTATATTGCTCAGGATAGCCTTGAACTGGCTATCCTGAGACTCCCAAAGACTCTCCCAAAGACTGGGGTTACTAGCACACGCCACAATATCAGCTAGAAATAAGGTGCCCTTAAATGAAATTCTTTTATTAATTAGCAAATTGAACACATCTATTACATATAGTATATGTAGAATATTCCTTAGTTACGGTATTAGGCCTCAAGCCCAACCACTTTTTGTAGTGTATAATTTCATCTCAAATGTATCAGAAAGCAGTAATTCGTCTCAGCAGCCGGCCAATCTTTTAAAACATTACTGTTAAACATTATTAATTATCAGCACCAATATTAGCATCATCACTTTTACTGTCTTACATTCCCGTGATATGCCTCATTCTGCACGCCGTGCTTCACATGTCTTACTTCACTTACTTCTTGTGTTCTCAGGGGGGGATGGGTACTCTGAGAGCCAGTTTGTTATGGGGAAATGGAGGCAGAGAGAGTTTATGTAGCTTATTCCAAGTCACCCAACTTACACATCCCAGAGCTGAGGGGTCTACCCGCATTGGTCACACTCCACAGCCAGTCCTTTTAATCACTATTACCTGTTCCAGTCATTTAAAATATGCTTTTAGTGTGTAGCCTTTGCTGATGTTTTACTGTGTTGGGGCAGAGTGAAGCCCAGAAAGGTTAAAATGACTACAGAAACTGCCACTTCCACAACTCTCACATGCTGGCTTATTTGTTTCTTTGTTTTATTATTCATTCATTCATTCAATGTTTAAATAAAGGATCTACCAGGAGCTGAATATACTAGGTGTTGAGGATTCTAATAGGAATCAGACAGAGCATCTACACCGGTTTACAGCGGAATGGGCACAATATTGCATGGAAGCACAAGGAATTTGCTCTTTTTAAAGATCTTGAAAGAAAGAAGGGTTAATGCTCATAAATATGAAAGAAAGCATGAAAGTGAGACTAAGAGAAAGGTAAAGGAAGAGAAGAAAAAGAGGGGAGGGGGAAAAGGGCCAGAACAGCACTTGCTCCAGCCGTGCCGAAGATGCGTGGGCCGTGCCCAGCAGGACACAAATGCAGTGCGGGTGTCAGGCTTCTGCAGAGCCTGCCTGTCCTCCCGGATGAGGGAGGGCTTGTCAGGCGTGTCTGTATCATTTACGGTGCAGCCATCTCCGAGCCATGAAGCCTGTTCTCTCATTCCCTCTCATGCTGTGTGCAGCCCACGCAGAAAACTGGGGAAGTGAATTCCAGGCTGTCTAATCAGGCTTGGCTGCATCATGACAATGCTGCTCGTTTTAACTCCCTGCACATGCTGTGGCATTTGAGAGGAAGGAATCATGAGGAGCAAATCAAGACTTGCAAATTTAACTTTTACTCCCTTGCCACCACTCCCCGCCCATAAACTCCTCAACCCACACCCTCTGGTTTAGGGCTTTATGCAGACGGTGAGGTGGTGCCTGGTTTAATCCCAGGCAGGGCTGGTCAACTGGCTTTTACTGAGGGAAATTTCTACAAAGCAGTCGGACAGATTGGAATCTCTTTCATCCAGGCAGGTGGCACAAAAGCTGCTCAGAACAATTCGTTTTGACTGCTGGAAAAACAGCAGAAAACAAGTGCGCCCTATTGCTGGAAGGCACTGGGTGCCTTTTGGGGGAGGGACAGTAGCGCCTCCTGCCACCTCAGAAGACCTGCCCTGACAGAGAGCAGCCAGAACTGAGTCCTTAACAGCTCATACACAGTTTCCTGCCTACCTCTGAACTGAGTCCTCATTTTCGATCTAAGTGATAGGAATCTTGGCTGCCCTTTCGTTCCAGGGACAAGAATTCCTAAAAATTTATCCCCAAAATTTATTACATCCCGAGTGTTCAAAATTTTATTTATTCAGATTCAGTGTTCATTTCCTAATCATTTTGCATGTGGCCTCGTTGGAATTTACCTTGGCTACATTGACATTTTTCCTCATAATGGACATTAGCAGTGTGAACTGGATTTGGACGGGATAGATCAAAGTAATGGGTTAAGTCCATTCATTTATTAAGTGAATATGTGTGCATTCACCCTGCCTGGTGTGATTACAGTAGAAGCAAGTGTTTCAGGACAATTTTCTTTAAGGAATTCACAGACCGACTGGGTAAGGATGTGAGACAGGTATTAGCACATAATGGTTGCAGCAAGAATGAAGAAGATAGGACAAATCGTAGCTTTTAATGAAGTTGACGAATGAAGATTTTAGTCAGGATGGCAGAAAGTAGGCACTGCATTCTACTCAAAGAAATGCTGAAGAGATGTTGCTCAGGTTCACACCCGGGCTATGCTATTCCCTTGGTCTGTGATTTTTGCTTTATCATTCTGCCTTGGTTTCTTCATCTCAAAAATGAGAAAAATACATACGTCCAAGGGAAGGAAGATTGTGGTTCCCAATGTAAGGGACATTCAGTGATGTGTGCAGACATTGTGGTTGTCACACTTGAGACGGGTGCCACTAGTGTCTCTGGGGTTGAGGCCAAGGACGGTGCTAAAACCCTACAAGGCACAGGACAGTCCCACAGCAGTTGTCAACAGTGTCCAGGGTGAGAAACACTGAGTTGCATATTGGGTAGAAACTCCTCAGCATAGTGCTTGCTATTGCTATTATAAACTACTGAATGTCACTGTTGGAAAGAACTCCAAGTCCCTCACATATTAGTAATAGAAACCGAGGCCCAGGAGCACCTGAAGGTCAGTGCCAGTCTCAAATCCAAGTCTCCTATTTCTCAGTTTCGTGCCCTCGTTTCCTAGGGAGGGCAAACAGCTTTCATTGTGAGTGTGGGCTGTGTTTCGTTGGTGCTGGCCATGGGGAAAGGTTTGGAGCATGATTTCTGCAGGGGAGAGTGAGGCACAGTCAGCCGTGGCTGTGTGAAGTCATGAGGTCAGGCTTCCTGCTATAGATTTGTTCACATTATGGGAGGGCACTGGATGCTGGACATGCTGGAAAGAGATGGACACAGCTGCATTCTACTTCCAGACATGTCACATGGCAATTCTGTGACCCCGGGCTATTTCCTGACTACTCTGAAGCAAATCTATAAATAGGAATAATAATACCAGTGTTGATAAGAGACCATAGAGGCAGTGAAGAGACTCAGACGGGGCGCTTGGGGTGAGCTGGCGTCCAGCAAGTGTTCATTCCTATTGCTGTCCTTACATCTCCTATGTCCTGCCCTCTGCCCTTGCCCCTTGCTTCCAAGGCCAGAAATTGGTCATTTTTAAATGACATACTCTCAAAAAGCACAGCTCTGCATATTTTGCTGGGGAATATGAAGAACGCATACTGAAAATTAAAATCCATTAATTATCTGTGACTATTCTGAGCTTAGTGAAGCACTTTCCCAGCATTTGGAGAAGCTGTTTCTCAGTCACCACCTACACTGAATCCCTCCAGCTTGCTGCGGTTGGTGAGATGATTTCCAACCTGCAGGAGTCCCCTTTCTCCTGGAGGAGGCAGTGCAGTTCCAGTTTTCAAACCCTACAGCAAGCTCTGGTTTCTCAAGCCCTTGTCTTGAGACAGCAGAAATACAAGCATTTCACTTGAGCACTTTCATTTTACTTCACTTAAGCACTCCAAGGGATTTTCCTCCTCTACCTCCAGCTTTTGAGGAGCAAATTCATCTGGTTTCTGATCTTTCTCTAAAGTGAATCAGTTTAAGAAACACTTGGAGAATCAAGAGCCTGGTCCCTCTTCTCAAGGAGAAGTTAAACAATGGATTTTATACACCATTTCCCTGAGCATTTTAGATGGGTTTGATAGCCAGAAAGAGGCATCTCATCTTTCCAGTAATCTTTTGTACATAGACTATTTACTGTTGGATTCTGGTCCAGAAAATAAAATAGAGCCATAACAGTCTAAACATCCAGAAGGGGCCTGTGTGTCTTCTCTGTGACATCCTGTTCTGCCTTGTGCCACATTTACATCGAATTTCTAACTATTATTACACCACAGGAGCGCTTTCTCCCTCTTTCTGAGGTTATTTAACTTGATAAATTAATAATTGATGTCTACTTTGCAAAAAGCATGAAATAGGCAGGCAATTACGGATATGGATGCCAGATAACACGACAGCCTAGAGACTTTGTGACATGGCTGCCTAAAATGGTATTGCAAGCCAAGAATGAGGAAATAGAAGTTGATTTATAGGAAGTAGTTTTATAGGAAAAATCCCCCACCAAAATAACAGCTTTTAGCTAGAGTAAGGTTAGCAGTGACACTACCACACCTTTGCCCTTGGTTTTAAGAATTCTAAATTACTTCCATGTCCTTTCTCTCTTTTGAGCCTTCCAACAGTTCTGTGAAATCAGCAGGGCAGAACCTGAATTTGCAGTTCATTCTTATGTGACCTCCAGCTTCACATAGGGTTAGAAGTTTGGGATGCGTATCATCACCTTGCTCAAGAGGAAGTGAATTTTAAGACTCATTATTGAGTCAGCCTATTTAAGTCCATCTGTAGAAAATGAGTGTGACGCCTTTTAAGCAATAAAGGAGGCTCACTGCACAATCAAAAACAGGTGCCAAGCAGAGGGGTTAGCTACAACCTGTTGTACAGGGCCAGAAGTAAACAATTATGGGCGTCTTACATTCAGGAGGACTTTTTCCCACCAGCATACAAAAATATCCAGAATTAATCTATCCTCCTGTATGTTTAGATGTATTTCAAATCAAATATGTTATCTCAATTTTCCCCTCTATTTACTGTTTTCTTGCTGCCTAATTTTATTTTGCTTCTTATTGTTTTCAGTGCTAGAGATTGACTCAGGGCCTTGCGCATGCTCTACCACTGAGCTATATTCCCAGTCCTTAGTGCCCAATTAAAAAACAATCATACTTATGTGTAATCTTTATACGTGTAAAATACACCCCACATACAACACAAGACATATTTACTCCGGGACTTGGGAATTAGGCTGAAATATCTTCATTTCAGAACGACCATGTGGCAAACAGATAGATCTGTGGAAAACTTCACTTTGAGATGCTCCAAAATCCTTACTCTAAGAAGTGGAACTCTCCTGAAAAGCTCTTCATCATCACCGACAGCTAAGAAATGTTGTCCTGGACTTCACGTAGAGTCACACACAAAGTTTACTGCTTGCTTTCTGTCAGGTGACAGAGAGCTTAGGCCAAATCTCCTCTAATTATGGGACAGTTGTAGACCTGTTTCCATTGCAGGAAAGGCTGCTCAGCCAACCCAGCTGATCTCAGAGTCCTTGGCCAGCAGGGGCTCCCAGTACGTAGGAAGACAACCTCATGGCTTAGAAAAGACAAAACAGCTAAAAATCCTCTGGACACAGAACAGATGGCAAGCAAACTGCATCAGATGATTCTGCAGCCTCCCTCTCACCATCCCTTCACAACCGAGTCCAGGCTCAGTTTTCTCTCCTGGATGGCACTCTTTCTCTCCAAGGGATCACATTCTGAAATACCAAAAGGTGGCAGGCAGGGTGTTGCTCCCGCAGTCGGGGCCAATCTTCCATTAGCACTGCAATTCTCCAGCCTTTACTATGGTGTGAGCTGAGGCCATAGTGCCTGGAAAACTTCCTTACCCCTGACAACCTCACTGAGCATGTGAGGAGTTAGAATGCCAGGAAACTTGCATTAGGTGGAAAATGAGGCTATCTCTATTAAAAATCAAAACAACTCTGTGAATTTTGGCAGACACTTCCAACCTACAGAGATCATTGTAGGTTTGCACTCTAGTATCCAATAGTGAGTTGTGCTCCAGGTTGGTGTTGCACAGACGACCTGCTAATCTGAGAAACAGGACAGTTCACGTCTTTAACGGAGACCTTGAAGAATGTGGGGGCGGAGCAGCACCAAGGACAGCATCTTTGGGCTGCTGTGAGAGAAATTATTTTCAGATAGGTCTAGAGCAGGGATTCTCAAACTGTTGCACACATTAGAATTATATGGAGGCATTGCTGAAGCTTAGATTGCTATGCTAAACCCACAGGACTTCTAATTCAGGTCTTGAGTGGGTCTCAGAATTTGCATCTGTGGCAAGTTTCCAGGGCTGCTGCTGTCACTGCTGGTTTGGGGAAGAACCGACCTAGAACCAGCCATGAATTTAGATCATTTAGGTTTGGGCATTCACACATCCTATAACTATACCATCACCTTCTCCATAGTTTGATAGCTAGTATTTGAATGTATAGCAAAAACCTTCATCATATTTCTTTGCTAAAATTTAGATATACAGTTCTAAACATGAATGAAGCAGTTCAGTCAGGCACTTACCACTACCACTCTACCTTGTAAGACTTAAATGAGTTATTTTATATATATAAAGTTCCATTTTATGGGTGAGAATACTGAGACTCAGAGCAGTTACCTGGCTTCCTCCAAGGTTGTACAGCTAGACAATGTAGTATCCAGAAGTCAAATCCAGGTTATCTGACTTTTAATCATTACCCCAAGCTGACTTCCCCATGTAGCACATCGAATAGTGGCTATGGAGCTGAAATATGCTGTGTCAATGACAAGGAAGAGCCTTTACATAAAGGATGAAGAAATCTGTCTGGCATTAACTTGTCTACCTGTTACTGAGCCTCAGCTATACAATATTAATTTATGTGGGTGTTTCTTCAGTGCTAATATTATAGTCCAAGGGTTGGCAAACCAGGGCCCACAGGCCTAATATAGCCTACCTCCAGTTTTTCTTATTTTAATATTATTTTAGATTCATATACATCAGTAAGAAATAATATTCAGAAGTCTCTGGATGCAATGATTAAGAAGAAAAAAGATCCAATTTTCCAATCTCCATGGACTTATTTCTAAGAAAGCCCTTGCCAAGTTTCAAATATATGCTAAGACATAAAACCTGGGTTTGATAATCTTTATTCAGGCATACTGCTATGGATATCCAGGTAGTGTATGTAAAACACAAGAGATTCTAAATTTGAACACTTTTCAAGTCCAACATCAGGTAAGACCAAAAGATCACAACTGCGTGACTGACTGATAGGCTGTGTTATAGCTTATCTCAAATATTATGACATACAAACTGATGTCTTTTTCTGAACAGTTGAGTTGTCCAGACTTGGGCTTTGGGTGAGAACCATTTATTTCTGTCCTCATTATCTCAGTCCTGAGGGTAGACAGAAGCAAAATGCTGGCTGCAGTTAGCTCCATGATTTTTAGCACTGACCGAGCATTAGAGTCACTTGGACTTGCCTATGTGCTAACTTTGGCCAAAGATTCAACCTCAGTTTTTTTGAAGGAGAGATAAGCCTAGGGAAGAGAATGTTTTACAAGATCACCAAGTGATTCTGAAGTGCAGTTAGGCTGAGAAGGACTGAATTAAGGGATGTTTCTCACATCTTCCCTTGACAAACCAGACTGCAGTCTTTCTTGCTTGGGAGAGCATTTTGTTGAATGTCAAAGTTTTGTTGGAAAGAAAGTGTCCAAATGTGGAAAACAGCTAGGCATTCTTTGAAAGCCATGCAGCACAGATGAACACTTTTGCATGGGGTGACTCATTGGTGAGTCACAGCCTCTGCTAGGATACAACATGGGAAAGAGATACTAAAATATCCAGACTGTCATAAGAGTCCAGATAGTCGCCTTCTGGGCTTAAAAGTGGCAGAAGACACTCCAGCAGCCATGACTGCACTGTGCTTCATCAGTGCTGTGGTGCGTGTTTATCCAGCAATATAGAAAGGGTCACATTCTCATGGGTCAGAGTACGCTCCATGCCATTTAGTCCAACCAGGACCCAGTTCAATGCAAAAGCCCTCTCTGTGTTCCACTGCTTGTCGGGTTATGTCCCTTACCCAGGAGAATCACTTGGGTTTAACTATGAACTCAGTGATTTTAACTCCTATCCTAGTTCATTCTCCTCTAAAAACTGCCAGGGCTGCTATCCACCAAATAATCCCAGCCATACACCATTTAGAGTGATTCATTAAAGGGTAAATCCAAAGCAAATCCCTATTTCATTGGGATTTCTTTTAATAGGTTCAGGCTCTGGATGTGCAAACACCAGTGGGTTGTGTTTTCGGCATGCGGTGCGAAGAACTAATTGCTTGGTGCTGAGCTGTTGCACTGTAACCTTTTGGTTCAAGGTCAGCCAGCCATGCTGGCCTGCTCCCATCAGTTCTCATGATGCCAGCTCCCTAGAGTTCGACAACTCATTTTTTTCTGTCACTTTCAGAAATGCCCAAAGCAATATGGTCCTACTCAGCTAGGATTCAGTCTTTGAACTGTCAAAGGAAACACCAACTTTTCATGACTTCTTTCAATTACAACTAGTCACTGACATAAAATATAAGAGATGCACTTGGCCTAAAGCATCGGAATTAGTTACCTATTGCTGTGTAACAAACTACCTAAAACATGGCAACTTTAAAGAACAACAAATATTATCTCACAGTTCCTGTGTGTCAGGAATTCAGAAGTGGCTCAGCGGGGTAGTTCTATTCTAAGGTCCCCATGAAATTGCAGCCAAGATGTCAGCTGGGACGGCAGTCATCTAAACTTTGAGTAAGACTATACATACGGTCCACTTGTGGGGAGGTTCACTCACACTGATGGCTTGCTGGTGATGATTGTTATTAGGAGGATTCCGTGCCTTGCAGTGGGGACTTGTCTATTGGACTGCTTGAGTACTTTCACAGTATAGCAGTTGGCCTCCCTCAGAGTGAGTGACCCAGGAGGAAGCAGTGGAAACAAGCAAAGTCTTTTATAGTCTATCCTTAGAAGTCACACTGTTGTTTTGTAATACACTATTTATTATACAAGTCAGTCATATTTAGTGTGGGAGGGCACTACACAAATGCATGAATATCAGGAGGCAAGAATCACCAGGGGCCATCTTGGAGGCTACCCTCCTTTTTACAGATGAGAAAAATAAGATCTGTAGAACTAAGGTTTGCCCGAGGTCACATAGCTGTACTGTTACAGCATTTGCCCTTCTTTCTCTTCTATGGATTGTCATCACCCACAATTGTTTATTTTAGAAAGATTATTTGCAAATGTGTGGTCAGTTGTTCTGATCCTCCTCAGAGAGAAGCCCTTACAAATCAGACTATATGTAAGCAGAGTACATGCCCTGAGCACTGGGGAAAGTATTTTTCTCCTTTCCTTCAGTCATTAGGCAGTAGCTTGTCTAAGACAAAGCAAATCCAGAAGTGAACAAAAAAATCCAGTGCTTGAGAGAGAAATTTCAACATTTGTTCCTTTCATTTGCTTCAGCTTTTTCCATATACAGGGCTTTTCCTGCCTTCTCTTTTGATTTCTGGGGATGCAAACCAGAAGGACAAACTGGAGGCACCACCAAAACAGAACCAAAGGGAGGGAAAACATCTTCAGAGTCAGAGTTTCATTAATATCAGACCAAAGAGAATGATACAGTCCCAGGAAATCCCTAGAAGGAGCACGTATTTTTTCGGAAAAATGTTATGCTTTTGAACACACGCACAAACACACACTCCCGGGCTTATGTACACACAAAACTTAAAACTCATAAGTGTGATAAATATTATCAGTTCTTTTCAGAAACCTCTTTAAAACAGCCATCTTCTCAGACAGAAAATGACAAAGAAACCTCTTGTATATTTTCTATCCTTTTCCAGTCAGTTCAAAAACGACAAGGCCTGTCATCTCTGATCAACCTAACTAGTCAAGAAACATGACAACTTCCTTCCCACCTGACCTATTTTGTCTAATGGGGCCAACTCCTTTGCCCTTTGACAAGCTGCCTGCTTTCCTGAGTTCTATTTATGGCAGGGCATCATTAATAGTGAAATCATTAGGAATGGATCCGACTCCCACATAAGGCTTGTTTCCCCTGTTCAATAAATTAAGCCAGGGGATCTGAGAGACTGTGCATTTCTACTTTATTTAAGGTCAAATTCTTCTCAGAACACAAAACACCTCAAAGTGACAGGTGAGAATTCAGTGTGAGTTCCCACTACATGCCCAAGAATCTGGTCCCTTCTGAATTTTTTTGTATTTACTGCTTCAAGTAATGTTACTGTGCTTGTGGTAATTTTTCTCAGGCCTCTGTAGAAGTTTAAAATCTGGGAATGAAAGAAGCCCTTGCTCCTTTGTCAGTGGAGAAAGGCCTCCTTTCTCTTTCCTCAATCAGACGCCTTTAGACAAGTGCGGAGTTTCTGTGTTTGACCCCTCTCTTCACTTAAAAAGAAGGTTTGTAAGCCATTCCCATACCACTCTTGTTGCTGTCACGGAGGTGACCTCACTGAGAACTGGAATACTCATGGCCAACAGCTGCCAAAGTGACAAGTGCACTTCACTCCTCAGAGCTTTTCTCACTTGTTTGTAGTTGCCAGAGCTCTACAGCCAGCGAGTCTTTGTAAAGTTCCCTCAAAACAAAACCCACCAAAGTGATAATGTCCCTGCCCCGCTGTACATCTTTCAATGGCTCCTCTTTGCCTGTAGGGCCTGCACTGAGAGACTGAGACTTATCTTGCACATCTTCCCACCCACGACATTCTTCGCTCTAACCCCAGTGAGCTTCTCCACCTTCATGGAAATAGCATAATGACTCTAGGCCTTTGCACATGCTCACACTATTTTTTCCGATCTTTCCTCCCCTACCCATAAGCTGGCTAACTCTTACCTCAGTCTTAAGGTTCAGTCTAAACACTATTTCTGTATATAGACTCTTAAACTGGATAAAGCGTCCATACCTTCCATGTTTGTCCCATCATAGCGGTATTCTTCACAGTGAAAGAGTGCATTGGCATCATTTTTGTGGTTATTTGGTTTCCCTTCCAAATGTTAAGCTCTATGAAGGAGCCTAACTTGTCTACTTGTCTGCCATGTATGGTTAGCATCTCATATATTTCTTGGTGTATAATATGACCCAAGTGGGCAGGCATTCTCATTTCCACTATTAGGACCTTTTAAGCATAATTAATTATAGAGACACTTCCAAAAAGAAATTTGAGTTGATTTCCAAAAGTGTCTTTAAAAAGGGATGAAAATGTTCATCTAAGAAAGATTTACTAAAGCACGTAGCAAAACTTCCTAAAATCCTCTGATTTTCAGCCCCAGAGTCCTTCATTCTAAAGATCTAGAGACTTCTTACCTCAAATTTCCCTTTTTTCTGAGAAGTCCAGTTTTCCCCTATGCCTCCATGCCCTTCATTGTCTCTGAAACTTTGACTCAGTTCACTCCATTCATTTGTCCTTCCTGCCCCATTACACCTCCCCCAACCATCAGCACCACAAAAAGCTTGAAGCTAAGATGAGGAAGACTGAAGTATCTTTCTTGGAAGACAGGAGGAGGAAGGGGTGTGTTGATTTACAAGCTCCTATGAGTCTTTGTCTCAGAATAATAGCAAGAGCACACAATGACTGTGTGGGAGGCAGTCTGCTAAATGTTGTAAAATGTTATCCTCACAACCAGCCTATGAGCTTGACACTATTATTTTCCTATCCATCAGAAAAACAAGTGCTCATATGGTTAGGTAACTTGCCAGAGATGGCACAGGTAGAAAGCAAGAAAGCAGGAATGTGTAGGCTAAGTCTGCTGTGGGAATGTCCCCGCCTTAGGCACACAGGGAACATTAGCTGGCTGTACAGTCTGCAGCCCACCTGGGAACCAGCTCAGTAGCTGGCGAGGGAAAGGGTTTTTAAAGCAGTTTCTCTGATCAACTGATTGCAAGCACATGTCAAAGGTTTATTTCAGAGTTGTTGAAAGAGGCTTCAGAAATCCAGTTCAAAAACTTGGAGTGGGAAAAAATGTTATTAGATAACACAGTGAGAACAGGTATAAGTGATCATTAAACTCTGTTACAAGTCAAATTTAGTGAGTCAGGTAAATCGAATCTCCCAGAAGGGGATCTTAATCTCGTTAAGTTTGATCAGAAAATCACTCACATTTTATCAGCAATGCTTCCCAGAAGAAACTACTCATTAAACTAGAGCAAAAGGCTACATCCTAGCTCAAGTTTGGGAGCATTTTCTTTCACTACAAAATGCTATCTCTACACAAGCATTTCTCTACCTCAGCACTGTTGGCATTTGGACCAGAGAGCTCTCCGTTGTGGGGCCTATTCTGGGCATGGCAGGATGGTTAGCAGCATCCTTCTGATGGCAACATCCTTCTCCTCCTACTGGTTGCAATAAACAAAAATGTTTCCACATATTGCCACCCCCCAATTGATATTCACAGCTCTAGACCCTTCATCTTTAAGAAATGTGGTCCATGAATGAGTGGCCCCACTGAGAGGTTGCTGGAACTTGGTCTCACTCCCAATGTGCAGTTTAACAACATTTTTAGGTCATATGGATCTGAAGTCTAAGAAACCCTTCTAAACATATAGTTCTCAACCTTGCTGCACATTTGATTACCTGGGAAATTCAAATGCATTGATCATAACCCAGAGACTCTGGTGACATAATTACCCTAGAGGAGCCTGGGTTTTGGGATTCAAACACACACACACACACACCTCTCTCTCTTCCCCGAATGAATTCCAGTGGGTAATCAACTTTGAGTTCTTATTATAGGTTTAAAAAGACAATCCTCCCATAACTTTAAGAGTGATTTGCAACAGCCTATAAATAAGATCTCAGACATCCCAGTGCATCTTTCCAAGAACATCCTTCTTTGTTTTTACCTCTTAACTCTCTTAAAGTGATATATAGAATATTCTTTGGTGATGTCTTGGAAAGATAGGATCTAACTATAACTACCTTTAAAATAATGGTTCCATGATTTGGCAGCATGGGAATAAAAGCATTGACTTAAACTTCTGAAGTATCTTATTTATTTATTTTTCAGTGCTGAGGATTCAACCCAGGACCTGGTGCATGCTAGGCAAGTGCTCTACATTGAACTACATGCCCAGTCTCACAGCTTTTTAAAGAGCCATTGAAATCATTCCTCCAAACCTTGATAATTTTTAAAAAGTCTGTACTTGAAAAATAACAATCATTAAATAGCAAACTCTATCAAGAAAATTGTTTTGCTTGAGATGTATAATTATATATAAAAAGCCAGTGCAAATTGGAAAGCAAAACATGATCACCTTAACAAATACCTAGTTAAAGAAAATGAATTCACAATTCACAAAAGTGGATGCACCATTAGTAGAGAGGCATGAGAAAATGTGCAGCCTCACTAGAAATCAAAAGGATGCTCAAGAAAACAGTTACTAATTTTCCTCTTAGGAAATTCACAAAGATGTTGGGAAGACTGTGAAACAAACACACACTCATTCTCTCCGGGTTATTAAGCATTTCCAGCATAGCAGGTACTACATTAGCTTACATTATGAGAGTGGTGGGTTAATAAATGGAGAAGGATGCGTTCTTGTGGGGTTATATATTCTCCAACCCAGTTATGACTTGATGAAAATTCTTTCTAAAGAAAATATACAAGCAGAAAAAATTTGTTCATTTAAAATAACAAAATTGACCAAGAATCAAAACATCAAATAATAGGATTTCAACTAGGCAAACGCTGATGCAGCCATTTGATGGAATACTATAGCCAGGGCAATATAACTTATGGCAAATGACAAAAGTAAAAACAAACAGTAGCACACTGGAAAATGTAGTGATCAAGCAGACTGAAAATAATGCATGGTATTATGCTATCCCTGCACTCAACATGAACAATTATGCATTTGTGTATTTAAGGATCAGAGAAGCCCCTAAAACTTAAGAAATTGGTTTCTCTTTGCTAAACTCAGTATTTCTCAATTTGTGTGACCCTGGAAGGTTTCTTCTTTTTCCCCACCTTTCCTCACCTTTCTTTTAAAACAAAACTTGTTTCATCGTCTCTTGGAACTAGTATTTCTCTAACAAATGAACAGGACTTTGAGGACATGCTGGCATGTATGGCAGTATTGGAGAGCTATGAAGAGTAACAGCCATAGGTGGGTACACACCGATGTTCCTTGGCTTCTAGTGGGGTTACGTCCCCCAAATCCCATTGTAAGTTGAAAATACCCTCAGTTGAACTTAAGCCTTTATTGCATCTAACCTGCTAAACATCATAGCTTAACAACACAGCACTCTGTAGATCAGTCGTGGTGAACCTATGGCATGAGTGTCACAGCGTCCTGTTTCTTATCAGTGAAATCTCTAAAAGGTTTCATCATTCACTGCTGTAGATCATCAGTTTCCCTTTGTAACTGCTGGGCTAACCAGGACCCCTGCTCACTGATACTGTGCAGCATCAGGAGGGAGGATAACACCACCTACCCTAGGGAAGGTCAAATTCAAAGCATAGTTTCTACTGAATGCGTTTGCACCATTGTAAAATTGAAAATTGTAAGTTAAACCATCATCAGTTAGGAACCAGCTCTAAATAGTAAAAACACCAAAACTCATCAAGACGTTGGAGGTGGGGTGCACACTTAGCTGTGTGAGACCTGGGTTCAGCCCCAATGCTGGAAAAACAAAACCACAAAACCCCTGAAACAGTTCTTTACTTATGATTTGTGCATTTTACACTATGAAATGTGTTTTCAAAAATACTTCTAGATTCTGAGAAGTTGAGAAACATTTTGAATTAAATCTCAGTTGTCAAATATTTGACATACCACAGATGTTTTATATTGTTTGCTTCCACAAGGTACCTGTAATGTTTTATTAATATGTATAGATTATTACGCCAATTTTATATACACTTTCAAAAACAAGAATTTAGTGTGAGAGAAAGAGCTCCAAGCAGGCTTCTCATCCTGGAACAGCCATTAACTGGTTGTATGGACAGTTACTTAGACAAGTGACTCAACCCTTTTGGATTTTAATTTCCTAATTTCTACAATGAGGAACAATATACAATTTTAGTTTCATTCATCTTTTTTTTTTTTGTAGAAGGAATTAAACTCAGGACCTTGCACTTACCAGGCAGGTGCTTGTGCCACTGAACTATCTCCCCAGCCCTTTCATTCATATTTGAAAATAGTTTTACTATTTGGACAGATTACAAAGCTTTGCAGTTATAGCTTTATATTAAAGTTACATCAAAGGCCATAATTTGTATTTGAATACTGGAACTTTGGACCACTCATTATAATCACTCACTGTATAGAGAAAGTCAATCCATTTTAAGGTGATCTCTGTGACATTGTGGTTTCCAGGAAGGCATTAGATGAGGAAGGCAGGGAGACCTGAATGTGTTTCACATGTTCTGTTAACTATAGTTACGTCAAATTGTCTTTTAATTTGGTTGTTTCAGAAACCACAGATCATTGCTATACAATTATATGAGGATTCTGAGTATTTCTGACATAAGCATCACTGTCTCTAAGCCACAAATGCTAAGACATACACAACATAGAAGGGTTTTTACTTTTTTGGGAAATCCGAGAAGCTCTTGGTTAAGACAGCAATCTCATCAACTTACCACTTTGTCTTGTCTGCCTCTAGATGTTTTTTCCAAAGATATTCAGTTTTTATTAAACATATATATATATATATATACATATATACATATATATATATATTAGATTTTTTCTTTTATGAAAAGAAAATACGATTTCATAGCAAAATAAGAGAATAACAATAGTTAATACACTGTGTCAATATCTTTGAAGTGTCTATTCTAGGTGTTCTGAGCTCTGCTTTGATCGGAGTCTTTGATTTGATAGGTCAGTATTTTCCCAATGAAGTCAGTGGCTCCTGTGAAATCAGGGAGGATATTTTCTGATGCATGGAGAAATAATTACCATCAAACCCGGAGCCCCAAACCCGAGCCTGGCTTTAGCTGTTGCCCCTTTTCTCTACCCAGAGGGCACTAAGCCAATTCAGGTTGGGGTCTCAGGCTCCAGCCCCTAACCCTGATTGCACAGCCAATACAATGAATTCTTGATACATTACAATTTAAAAGCTCCTTTTGAATTTATTTTGGTAAGACTTGGACTGGATATGCAATTTGCCTCTTCCTTAAGGTCACTGTGATTTTCCCAGTCCTGCACACAATACTATAACCTGAGTTTTAGGCATAGAATCTTACCAAGGCATATGTTATGTTCTTTGTGCCTCCTTTAGCTTCTATGTTTTTCAATAATTATTGACAGGCACATTTCAATTTTCACTGTAGCCGCTGAAAACTTCATGATATGGCAATGTCAATTTGAGGAAATGTTTTGTAGTTTAGGAAAAAGTTTCCAATGTTTAACTTACAGTTTTATTTCACTGACTCTATGAATAGTTGTTTGGAATAAGAGAAGGAATTCTGGGATTGGAGTTGCCTGAATGCAAACCCAAGCTGTGCACATCCTGCGTCTCTGACTGTGGGTATGTGATGTTTTCTGTATGCCTTCGGTGGAGCTTCCTCCGTGTTCCTCATGGTGTGATTGTGATGATTACGTGGGACAATGTGTGTGAATGTTCTCTGTAAACTCTAGAGCTGCACAGAGGCCAGCCTTTGATCTTACTGCTGAGGCCTTCTGATGAACTTCAGAGTTTAACCATCTTGCTCTGGGTATATGGTCAGCTGTTGCAAATCAAACCAGAGCATGAAACCTATCTGTCGACTACATTTAAGTGTCACTGTGTTTATGGCTGTATGATTTAGCACCACAAAGGAGGAAGGGAAGTAATTGTTACACCATCCCCCACATGCTTGGTTAAAGAACTAAATGCAGACAAGTGTTGACTGGACTCCATTTCCCACATGATGTATGTGGGGCCATGGTGACTATGAGTAACGCAGCTATAAATGGGTCGTGGCAAAGCGTAAACATCACATGTTCCTCAGCCTGGACTTAGGGAGACATTCGGTGTATCATCTCTGTACTAGCCAAAGTGTGCCTTGCCCAAAGGTAAACTAGAGGTTATGCTTCTGCTTTTATTTATATCTAATTTGGGGACAAAAGATACGCAGGGTTGCTGGTATGTGACTTTTTAGCAAGGTGCCTCACCTTCCCCATCATTCCTACAATGTCCCCTACAGAAGGGCAGGACACGGGAGAATAGCTGACAGTTGTCATCCAGGCAGCAAAGCAGTGTGGCCCTGGAGGCTGCCCAGCACACATTCATTCCAACACCCTGACGAACAAGTGCACTTTACAGCATAGTCAGTTTTAGCTCTGGATCTCTTCCCATTGATTCCCGTTTCTACATGGAAGCCCTGATGCAGAGCGAGGAGTCCAGGTCTCTGGGCTCCTGCACTGGTCCCATCCAGGCAGTCCCAGAATATACTGAGTCCCATGAGGCCCCGGGACTCTGAAGCTTTGTTCTCCAGTAGCTACAGTATCTGACCTTATTGATTAGCAGAGTCCTGTGCCCAGGCTTAATGACCCCTCTCAAATCCTACTGAAACCTGGGAGGGAAAAGGAGCTAGGGGGACAGGGTGATCTGCAGGACAACTGCAGTGTTTCCTCTGTTCCATCTGCTGCCTCATGCCTGGCTCCCTGGATAGGGAACAATTAGGTTCACTTCCTAGACTGAGTAAAGTAACTGCAAAGTCTCTGGTGGAGTGCCCAGCACATAGTAGGTATTCAAACCTGGTGCTATCACTACCAGCTCTTTCTCTACCCTCCTATGATGCACAGACGGGCAGCAATGGCCCAGCATCTCCCTCTTGAGCCAGACCATTGCAGCCATCCTTGAGACTCACAGGCACAGTGGATGAAGGGGAAGAGCCCAGTTCCCCAGGAGTGGGGTCGATATATACTATTTCTCAGAACAGCCACAGTTTCATCTACCTCTGACAGATACATGGTGATTGGAGTCCATATTAAGCCTGTCAGAAAAATGGTACCCATTTCTGGGTTGCAGATAGTGCTTCACAGTCTGGATAGTTCTGGGAGAAAAATCACACCTCATAGAATGGGCTTTAGTGACAATTTGCTATGGATCATCACCCCTTTTATGTTGCTCAGAGAAGCCCAAGGAATGTCTTGGCTTCAACAGCAGCTTGCCATGGGTCTCTCACTTAGCCAGAGAGACTGGGAGTGTGTCATCCAGAAAAGCAGCCACAGCATTAAAGTGGATAGAGTGCACCCTAGGTATGATGGCACTATGGCTAGGGTCGGGGGAAGAATTGACAGCCTAGTGGAGACAGAGCAGTTCCGATTACCACTCCTGCTTTATTGCATCTGTCGCCCCTTGCTCATTCCTGCTGCCTCACATTGAAGAAGATGGCTTTGGCTAGATCTCTAACTGCTGTGATTGTCTAGTTCTAATTTCTTCAGTGACCCAAATCATTGGGCCTCAGGTCCCTGCTATGTGTCAGGCACTGTGATAGGCAATGAGCTGTCAAAACAGATAGGATATCATCATACGTTTCAGAAGGTCACAGCCTAGTGGTGAGAGTTAGGGTAGGAAACACGACAGGAATGAGGTGACGAATCCAAGAATGTAATTCAATTAAAAATGTTACATGGAGAGTCATGGGGAGGTAGGATTTTAGTAAAAAGTTATAAGCAAAGTTAAAAAGCTATAAGCAAAGAAGGGAAGGCCCAATAGTTCTTGCAGTTTGCAGAAGCAATGTGTACATGGTCCAGTGAAGTCAGAGTTCAGGTATGTGGGAGACAATGGCCAGGGATGTCACTGGCATGGTGTATCAGAATCAGGCTATAAAATTACTGCTGAGTGATAAACATCTCCTTCAAAAACCCTGGGTGGGGAGGAGGTGTATCTTACTTCTTCTTGGTGATAGGTATGGACCAAAAGTTGATGATTTCTAAAACAAATAGCCAGTGGCCTAAATATTCACTGACAGATGACTGGGTAAAGAAAATATGATGTAATTATACAATGGAATACTACTCAGCCTTGGAAAAGAAATTCTTCACTATGTGACAATGTAGATGAACCTGGCAGACATTATACAAAGTGAAACAGACTAGGAGCAGAAGGACAAATGCTACATGACTCCACTTTTATGAGGTAGCTAAGACAGTCACACAAAGAATCAAAGAGTAGAGTGGTGGTTTCCAGAGACTGGAGGAGGAAAGAAATGGTGAATAACAAATCAGTGAGTATAAACTTTGAGTCAAACAAGATGAGTAAGTTCTAAAGATCTACTGTACAACAATGTATCTAAAGTCAACAATAATGTGTACTGAAAATTTTGTTGAGGATAGATTTCATGTGTTTCTGTTACAATGAAATATAAGAAAACAAAATAAAATGTTAGAGAAATATAGGAGGCTATGCTGACTGCTATTGATAGCATTTTAGTTTTACAGCCATTAATATAGCTTCCTATCTTTCCCTTTCATTCAAAAACCATCCCAACCTTCCCTGTTAGTGGAATGGAAAAAGCCCCAGTGTCAGGAGCTCAAATCCAAGCTTTTCTATTTATTAGCTATGAGACTTTGAGCTAATCGCTTTGCTGTTGGAATCTCTACATATCTTATCTCAACAATGAGCACAACACAACCTGCATCATAGCAATCCTGTAAATGTTCAGTGACACAAAAGACTTCATGATCCCCAAAGGAATATAGAGGGAAGCAAAGCTTCCTAAAAGAGCTGTGCAGTAGACTTGTTAGGCTTCCCTGGCCACACCTGGTTCCATGGTCCCTACTAGCTGTAAGATAGACTGAGAAAGACAGTATTTGGCCCACAAAAGCCTTTGAAGTAGAGAAAACCAAGGGTTGTGAAGAGCGCCAAGCTATAGTTCCTGCCCCAGCAGGGAGAGGACCTATGTCTGCAAAGTTGTTTTCTTTTTTCTCCAGTTATTGGTAGTGGAAACAATGAGTATTCTACATATTAGAATAGATTTAGGTCATCAACATAAGTAAAACACACCAAGAATGACACCAAAAATGAATGGAAATCAAACGCATCAATGATGCTCAGGAATCCCTGAATTACAAGAGCTTTTGAAAAGAAATGGCACCATGTCCATTAGCTATTGCTGCATAACAAACCAGCCCCAAATCCAGTGGTGAAAACAAAAGCATTTTTTACCCTAGCTCATGTGTTTGGGGCTTAGCTGATCTTGGCTAGACTCTTACAAATCTTCAGGTTACCTAGGGGCTCTGCATGAGATGGGGTCTGGTTGGGGCACTTTATCTGGGGCAGCAGTGCTCCACATGTTTCTCACCTCCACATTGGCATCAGAAGGCTAGCCTGGGCATGCCCCTATCCCTGTATAGCAGTGGCAGAGGTACAAGAGGTTAAGCAAGAGCAAAAGGTATAGGCTTGGAACAGGAACACCTTCTCTTCTGCCTCATTCTGTTGGCCGAAGCAAGTCATGTGGTCAGATTCAGGCATGAGAGATTATACTTCCCTTGCAATGGTAGGCCAGCTACAAAGTTACATAGCAGCAGGGGTGGGTATGAAGAGGGGTGAAGAATTGCAGCCATGAATGCAAATTTACATCAGGCACCAATGATCTTGCAACTTCTAGGGTTAGCATTGCATTCTATGGTCCACAGGCAGACCATCCTCATTTAATTTGTAATTACTCAAATCACTAGAGCTGAAGTTGATGGCCACACCTTCTGCTCACAGCTCACTTTATGGAATTGAGAGATGAATTTTCCAAGTGAAAGTGGGATCTCTATGTAATTTGACTCATACCAATGTATTGACTTTTAAGATTCCTAAAAATATCAAACTAATGATGAACCTAGACCACACTGAGTGAACTAAGCCAGACATAGTCAGACAAATACTGTATGATCTGACTTATATGTGAAATCTAACAGTGTTTAACTCACATAAGCAGAGAGTAGAGTGGTAGTTATTGGGGGCTGGAGGAATGAGGATATATTGGTTAGAGTATATAACATTTCAGTTAGCTAGGAGGATACGTTCTGGTGATTTATTTTACAACATAGTCACTATAGTTAATAATAATGTATTCTATACTTGAAAATTGCTGAGAGTAGATCTTAACACATTTTTGCCACAAATGTAAGTATGTGAAGAAATGGATATGCTGATTAGCTTAATTTAATCATTCCATGATGCATGCATATTTCAAAATATCACATTGTACTCTGCAAGTATATACAATTTTATTTGCTAGTCATGCCTTAGTAAAGCTGTGAAGAAATAACTGATGGCATCTTTGCTTTTTCTTTTGTAGGCTTGATGTGAAGAATTAAGATGGAAGAGGATGGATTCAAATAAGTATAGCTCAGTAAAAATTTTTATATATTTGTATGAAGATTATGAACCTGTTGAATGTCTGAAACTCTAGCAGAAATGGCCTGTTTGTACATTTATATCTCTTCCTTTTAGTTGGCTGAATCTCTCACTTTAATTTATCTTCATTTTTGGCACCTTATAGAGCAAATCAGCTCATGAATTCACTACCTGGAGCATATGGTTTTGAGGAGAGATATGATTTTATGGAGAGGGATATGGCAATGTGCATAACTGATTTTGATGCAAAGTTCTTTAACCTACATCTCACAGTGTTTGGAGTCAATATTTAGAATGTATTTTAGTTCTTCACCTTTTAAACTATGTCAATAAACTTTTTATGAGTTCAAATAAACATCTGAGAAAGTATAAAATATGAATCTAGACTAAATTAATTTTCATATCTTCTGACAGCTACATACTCTATAACATGGAGAAAAATAAGATGCAAGAGTCGACCAAACCCTTAAGTGGGGGCTTTACATTCTGAAATATCAGGTATGATGGGTGAGGGTGAAACTATGGCTGACTTAATATTGTACACGAAGTTATATACAGCCTGACGAATTGGGTATTGCTGGCATTCCTCTTCCAAGTATCACCTTTATGGTGAATGTATTTTACTTAAGGCACAGTAAAGTAAAGTTGAGAGACTGGAAAGAGAGGGCAGATTCTATGTCAGCCACACAGAAAGATGAAATGTGTGTTTTGCTCCTCAGATGGAGAGTCTGTATTAGATTTAATTAATACTAGTGCTACCGGGAAATAAAAAAGAAGCAGGTAAGCAACTTCACAATATAAAGACAGGAGGGGTCAGATTATCAAAGATCATACTATTTGAAAAGCAAGGGTGTCACCTACCTTAGATGTAGAGACGTCCACACCATTTCTGGGGCTGAATGACTTTTATATTTGCTTTAGAGAAAAACTAAAACAACCTCATATAATTCTGCAAGAGGTAGATATAGTGAATGTTTAAAAGACACATTGCCACTAATCCCCCTCAAAATGCCTGCCTTGAACACACTGTCCCATCATGCTTGCCACTTTCTGAAGCAGTTCTGGAGTCCTCTTTCGTGAGTGTCTTTACAAGGTGTGATCAGTGCTATGGTGGATGCAGCTGCTGAGTGCCATCCAACATAAAAGCAAGCTTGGATAAACATCAGGGGGTGTTTTCATTGACCTTATTCACTGAATCTAGCACAATGTGCCTTCTGGCTATTCCTGAAAGTCAGAATGATCATGAAAGATAAATGTTTTGAACTGATTCAAGACATCGAAACAGCCATGAGAGTACCACTAAAGACATTCCAGAAAGAGAACTTCCAGAACTGCTTCAAGAGAGTGGCAAGAAGGGAGGGATGCGTGTGCTTGAAGCAAAGGGGGATATTTGGAGCGGGACTAATGGCAATGTGTCTCTTTACTGTAATAAATTGTAAAAATTTAAACATTCACCAGATGATTAGATGACACCATTAAATGTCCCAAATGTAAATTACTCTCTCACCTTTCTGTGGCATAGAGATTGGTTTCCAAAGGCAATGTTATCACCACCCATACATGTGATAGGTTGCAGATTTCATGATACCTAAGGAGTCCATCTTTTCCCGAAGGATCCTGCTCCTGGTTGTAGGACGCAGGTCTCTTGCCTAGCTGTGGTTTATTCTGGTTATCTACATCAAACATGCACATATTGGGTAGGAAGTATCAATCAGAACAAACTGTACAAGCCTCGTACCTGTATGCAGAATAGATGAACAGATTCTGAATAATAAGGAGTGGGGTTACCTTAGGTTGTCTTGTTCCTTCCTAATTGGGGTTGTTAGGAAGAGTTAGAAAACTTACCTCAGCATTCATTTTCTAGTATAAGTGATCCATGTTCAGTTTCAAAATTAAGTCATGGCTTAATGTTATAAAAATGGTTTTCATAGTTTAATAAATTTTCCAAGGCACATTTATAGCACAATAAAGACCAAAGTCATAAGAGAAATTCATTGGATTTTTGAGAGCTTAAAATGTAATATATTTTTTATTTTGTTAAGACTCAAATTCACCATGTATGAGATTTAAGAAGTTCCAGTACATATATTGTAATACAGGAATAGATAGTTTTCACTTTCAATGAAGTAATAATTGAAAAAATTCATACATTTTATAGGAAGTGGCTCCTAAAGCCCATATATCAAGATGGGTGTGGAGGCGTGCACATGCAGTCAAAGCCATTATGGGAGTCTGACGCCAGTTCCAGTTCAGCCTTGGCATACATTGTGGGCTGGGGATGTGACTCAGTGGTAGAGTGCTTGCCTCACTTATACACAGGGCCCTGAGTTAGAATCCGAGCAGCATCACCATACCATTACTATTAAGATAAATTGAAAAATAAAACACACTATCCAGGCATGGTGGTATGCCTGTAGTTTCAGCTACTTGGAAGGCAGAGGCAGGAGGGTTTCTTGAGCCCAGGAGTTTGAGATTGACCTCAGCAACATAAGAAGGCTTCATCTCTAAACCAAAACAACGCAATCCCATACCTCACCTTGAAGCAAGCTCATTTATCGCACATGTTTGTAAACAACTACTCATTATGCAATGTTTTCATGAGGGGAAACAAGAATCAAATAGGTGAAGAGTCATCAGGAGAGAAAAACCTAGAAATAACACTGTGCTTAAGTAAACCACAAGTTACTGTCCCTAGTTTGTAGTGCGCATGCCGTTAATGGTATATTACCATTTGAAACTGCGAGGTATCTTTGAGGGTGACATTTACTCTGCTCCCATTTCCTGGATGCCTGCTGTGTGTCAAGTTCTACGCTAGGTGCTTGGGGGAACACAGAGCAAATCACCTAGAAAAATCACCATGCTTAAAATAAACCCCACTAGCTTTCTTCTTTCTTGTTTCTCTCCCAGAAGCACAGAAGGTTGTCTAGAATTATCCCAAGCATTCATTTTGTATGATATTTGCATTTCAAGAGCACAGACTGAAAGGTAATTAGCATTGTTTGCAAGATTACTTACTGAGCAACTGAATGACACAGTAGTATTCTAGAAGTTAGGCCTGGGGCATGGGGATGATAATTACCCAAATGAATCCCTCATTTTAAACTAGAGCAGTTAGAGGATTTAAAAAAAGCCTCCTATTATGATTAGGTCCTCATAAGGAACGCTACTAATTTGGATGTGCCAGACTATGAAATCTCCTTTTCTACATTCTTGGGCTGACCTAGAATGAGGGTTTCCCCTGGGGAGTAAGAACGGGGCTCATTTGGTTTCAAGGACTACAAGTTGATCAATTAAATCTCCTTTTGAAGGCTGGGGGCATTATCTCATTGCTTTGCAATCTAGCTTGAAATAGAAACTGCATTTAACTTGATAATTGATACCCCGGTGGGATTTTAACCTGCTGCTGAATGTATACATCACCGTGGCCCATTGCTAGTTTTCCTCTCAAATACCATCAAGGAAATTTCTGTGCTGCTTTGAAGGAGTGTATTAAAACATTCAGACATAATCATGTATTCATTCAACAAGCTGAAAATATAGCATGCACTAGGGGAGACACAAATCCACCTGCATGTTGCCAGGCTAAGAAAACCCCTAGAGATCAGAAACTGAGTTCCTTTTTCTCTAAGGAAATGACCAAACCTGTTTAGTTCCTGCACTAAAGGCAAATAGCACGGTCAAAAAATATACATGCCGATTATAAAAGTGAGGATTTGGCCATAAATAAGATTATAGCCTTAACAACCTCATTACCTAAAGGTGTTCTTCGGAGGAAGAAAACGGCCTCAATTAAGTAATTGCTTTCTGATCATGTGCTGCGGTTGCCCTCACATCCTTCACCTCTGTGCTTGTTTATTAAGAGAGAAAAAAATGCACCCTTTTAACATCTGACTTCTCTGGAGCAAAATAATTCAAAGATATCACTGACCAGGAGAAACTGCGCTATCGGATAACAAGGCTCTTTTTTATGACCAGTGCTTTCTCTGGTTCAGTGAGATATTAAGATGTGGATTCCACAAGGCAGGA
The DNA here is from genome assembly GCA_004027595.1 of Dinomys branickii. Lineage (NCBI taxonomy): Eukaryota > Metazoa > Chordata > Mammalia > Rodentia > Dinomyidae > Dinomys > Dinomys branickii. The sequence continues at coordinate 5,109 of PVLD010016472.1, read as the reverse complement.
GACTTTTCCCCCAGGCTTCAGAAGCCTGTGGATGAGCTGCAAAGCAAAGGCAGATCTGAAACGGAATTTGCAAACCTAATTATGAGTTGAGAGGAGAGATGTGCAGGGAAGGCGTAGACAGTTTTACCCCAGTGTATGGGTGGCCCATGGGCTCTGGGCTTATAGTAGTGGGTGGGTGTCTAGATTTCTTGGGACCCATTCCTGCTGTGTAACATTGCTCACGTCTCTGTGGTGCAGGAGACAAAATGGGGTCCTGGAGGAATTTCTGCTCAGCAGCATTTTCACACACCAACATGCAATCCACCTACCCACACAGGCCATCCTGCTTTATGGCTAATGGCAAGCTTTAGGCAAAACTAAAATCAAACAAAACAGAACAGGGAAGGCTTTGTTCTTGATTTGTGGGTTTGTTTTACAGCCCTGGCTACCCACAAAGATTCCTGGGCTCTAGGCAGTCCCGACCCTCTTCTCCCAGTCAGAAGAAAGTTTTCCTGCCCTCTGTGGCAGGTTACAAGCATGAGTACAAAACAAATGAGCTATTTCAAATTCTAGGGGGCCAGATACCTATAAGGGCTTGGGAATTTCTGCTTATTATTGGAAAACAGGCCTTTGCTTAGTGTTCTAAAATTATTTAGGTAGAGTCTAATTTATTATAATTTTTTAAAATGTCATACTGCTTTTATTTAAATTTGCAAATAACATATCTATCTCTGGTAAGGAAATAAGAGTAGTGGACCGATCAAGATTACAAATATCTTGAACAAACAAAACAGCAAATAAACCCATCTTTGCAGAATTATTTTTTTCCAAATTTTGAGTTCTTTTCCAGGTATCATGGCTACAGTAATACAGTTGTCCCTTTGTTCACAAACTCAGTTGTCTCCATGATTCTTAGCACAAACTGAACTGGACAAAAGGTGGATCAAATTTCCCCATAAGGTCAATGATGAACCTAACCATTGAATTTGATTTCATTCTCATCCAACTCAGTTTGTGATCAGAATCATGGAAAGAATTGAGTTTGCGAAATGAGGTACAACTGTCATGGCCCAGGAAGGAGCTCCATTTGGAATGCAGGCAAAACACCCATCCACCATGCTGGGTAGGAAACTTCAAAAGAGGAGCTAATCAGGACAAATAACCAACCCTTGTTGAGAGACCCACTGAACTCCAAACTCGGTATTAGATGTTGGTCTGCCATAAGAATCCCAACCAACAGACTCCAAATTTTAGTACTCTGTTGCTTGTTATTTGCTTGTTAGTCTAGAACAGCAATGGCAAACCTTATAAAGCTTTCAAAGTAACAAGGAGCCCACTGCGGTACATGTGGCATAGGTCTCTACCAGTGGCATAGACTTTCTCACATGAAGTATTTTCTTTACCAGCCTGGAAGGGAATCACTTCTTTTTTGCTGAGTAACGTTCATGTCCTCTGAGAGCACGCTTCTGTCAGAGGCTTCACCCATAGCTGCCTCTTTGGAGTCATTGGTTCCATTTGGCCCTGGATACACACAATAAAGCCTACTGCTGACTGGAAAATAAACCGTGGGAATTGGCATGTTTTCCAATGTGAGGTCATCAAAAACAGTACTGGCAATGGCCAGTTGTATCCCCCAGACCTTTCATTTATAGGCCAAACAGAGGCAATGATCTCTAACAGATGCACCATTAGGAAAAACCTACATCTGAAAGCTTTGTTGATTCACATACCCAGTAATTAAGTTGTGGGCCAGCGAGCACATTATCTGCAATCAAATATGTCCCTGAGCAGTGATTAGATGGATAAACATGTGACCTCATTGTCTCTACTGAAGGAGGATTATGTAACAGTCTCTGGTCCTCTGACATCATGATTATTTGCCAACTTTTGATCTCAGTAAATAAGCTGAAATCATTTGCCGTGGCTCTGGGTATCCGACTTTTTAGGACAACAGACGTGTTCCCAGTAGGCCTAATAAAATGCATTGATTACCCAGATGTGCGGAGTGACTCTACAGATGCCCAAGTACAAGCTGGGTGGATGGTAGGGAGGTGGAAGCTTTGAAGAAAGCCTGAGCAGCAGGCTAGTGTCACATGACTTTACCATTGACCTATCAAAGAACGTCTGTTTTTTAAAACTTTAGAACTTTCTTGCTGCAAAATAGCAGTAAAGAAAAAGGTATGCGTAGGAGGCTGAGCAGAAGCAGAAGAGAAATACTATGAAGGTAAAGGAGGAAAAGAGGGAGTGGGGGAGAATGATTTGCTCCTGGAATCAGCCGTTTGCCAGTCATGAAAGATTTGGTGGCTTTTCTTCCGTCTAGCTGAGCTAGGAAAACCTATCTGCTTCATGCACGATGGAACACTCATTGTCTATTTCCTTCTCTGAAGGGTAAGGAGGTTGCCCGAGTACGTCCCAAGTACAGGTGGCCAAGCCAAAAGAGGACTAAAGGATAATCTGGGTCTGGGCAACCTGGGACATCTAAATGTCACATAGTCTGGAGTTACATGTGACCTGGAACTGCTCTGAGGTGACTCAGGGTGCAGCCTTTCCATAATCCCTTATTTGCTATCCTTATTTCAGCAAGATGAACAGAGCAGCACCGAGCAGCCCTCGGCTGCTTTCAGCTTTGGAGGGACCGGCACCGGGCAGAGCTCAGTCTCTCAGCTCAGGTTCATCTATCTGCATTTGGGTCCTGGCTGTGCTATGAGAAAGAGCAACAGTCACTTAAAAGGGCTGCTTATGTTCTCAAAACTTAGCCCACAGCCAAATCAACAGGCCATGCTCTCTGCTCCAGCCAGGGCCAGCGCCACTGGATGAAAGATCACTGCACCGCAGTGTGCCTTTGCCAGATGCTTCCCCAGTATCTCCTGGAGTTTGGCTGAACATGCACAGGAGCTATATTGAGAGCCACAGCTGATGAATGCATGAAGGTCTGTCTTACAGGAAAAAATGACTAGCAATGATTTTAAATTACCTTACATAGCTAGTAATCTAAGCAATGATTCAAGTCATTTGGATTTAATTTAAATCGTCTCACAACCTATATACTGCTATTTAAGCCAGAAGTTAGAATTTAGGTAAAAGTCTAGGGCAGGAAGCATATTAGTAAGCCGTGTTTTTCAACTGAGCATTAAGCCCAGGCAGTGTTGAGCTACATTCCCAGCTTGTCTTGTTATTTTATTTTCAGACAAGTCTTGCTAAATTGCCCAAGGTGGTCTTGTAATCCTCCTGCCTCAGCCTCCCAAGTACCTTAGATGACACGCATGCCACAACGCCCAGCAGCAGAGTCTGCTTTCCTTGGCTGTGAACTCTGAAGTGAGGGGTCAAGTCTGGTAGCTTGTTTGGGCAGTGAGGGAGATTCCAGTGTGGAGCTGAGGAGGTGACCTGAGGCAGACAAGGCTTACCCTTGAGCCACTTGGGAGCCGGGGTAACTGAGCTTAATCTTTTGGGGGAGGCTCAGGAAGCCTGAGGAGAGCACGCACTTGCCTCTGCATGACCCCTCTGAAGAGTGGGAGCACTGAGCTACTGATGCACCGCCTTCCTGCCTTCCTGGAGGGATATGTGTCATGAGGCAGAAGAAGCCTAGTTTGCAGAGCAAGGACAACTCTAGCCAGAGGCAAGCATGGCCTTGGGTTCAAAGCTGAATCCTGTGTGTCTGAAATGGAGTAGTCAGGAGGATGCGGGGTGGTAACAGGGTCTATCATAGCTTTTACATGTGAATGGCAAAAATCCCAAAAAAGATTCTTGTTGTAGTAAATCACGGAATGGAGTTTCTGCTGAAGATGTGACTAGCTGAATATACATTATTAATTCAGGAAGTGGATTGAAACTTTATGTTCCTGCTAAAAATTAGGGATGGAGAGAGGACTACTTGGGTTTTTTTCCCCTAAAAGGGTATCTAATTTGAAATAGTTTTGATGATGAAGAAAATTTAAAAGATAGAAATTCTAAAGAACATCCTATGTCACCTAATCTCACAAATGTCTCTCTTTTCTTAGTTTTCAAAATATATTTCCAACATAATAAAACAGAGATAAAGCTAGAAAGACATATACCTATTTACAGTTATATAAATTTAGATAATAACATTACCTGGCTAATGTTACTGGATGTCCATATACAATTAATGTACAAAATTAATATCTCTATGATGGTTTGTTTTTATTTTTGCAATAGATGTGCCACTAAAAACAGTTGATCAGACCCACATGTGTCTTTTCTGTAAGAGAAGCATGTTTTCTTCTGTTAGGAATTTTTGAAAGCTGCAATAAAATGTTCTCATATTTAAACCCTGTAGCCCCCAAGCATCTCAGACTGCCCTTTACTGCTGATTGTGTAAGTGACCGGACAACTGCACATGACTTAGGGCTTAAGCATCAGTTCCCTAAGAAAGCACCCTTGAATAAATTGAAGAAAAGAGTGAAAGAGAAAGATTTGAACATAATGTGGAATCAATATCAATGATCTGGTTGCCTGCTAGGCTCTGCAGTGAAAATGGTAAATGAGGTAATAGCGTCAAGAAGAAAATCGGAAATGAACCATCAGCAATGGAAATGTGTTTGACTAGAGTTTGTATGGTGTCCTTAGGAGCCCTGATGTTGAAGAGGGCAAGAAAGTCCCCAGGGATTGGGGGGGTCATTGAAAACGGAGAATAATATTTTACCATGACCAGATATTAAAAATATGTTTAAAATGGCGAGAGATGTGGGTGTTCTCCAGTACAAACTTCCTTTTATTAGTAAGTGTTAAAATCACTGAATTTTGATTGGCTGCATGGCCACTCCCCTTTCAGTTTATAGTGGCTATGTGTTCAAATCTAGTGAAATTTTGTTAAGCAAAAGCAGCATTTAGAATTCCTGGTAAGTACTCTTGAAAGGAGAGACCAGGTACTTTTTCTTTCCTTTTTACCTCTTCTAGCTGGTTCAGGAGTGGCCACTTTCTACCATAAGGTGAAAGCTGTGTGCTGATAGAAGCCTAGTTCCATAGAGCCAATAGACTTGGATTCCCTATATTTATTTCTTTTTATTTTAGAGTTTTTTCATACTGGGAATCAAACTAAGGGTCTTGTGCTTCCAGGCAGGCATTGTGCTGCTGAGCTACATGCCTGGCCTGATTGCTTATATTTCTGAG